>VIAB01028199.1:2443-16829 GCA_009801035.1 Oophaga pumilio
GTCTGACAAGTTAAGGATTACTACATCTGTATTTATGTTAGGATAGTTAAACCTTTACATTTGAAGACCCACAAGATTGACATTTTGGCTCTCCTGTGCCACAGGCTGCAGACTGTGATTTGTCATACACACTGTAACAAGTGATCAGACGACAGCAAGTTCAAGTCCCCTAAGGGGACTATAACAAAGTAAGAAAAAGGTTTTAAAAATATAAAAATTCAGATCACATATAAAATCAGGAGTCAATTTTGCCATAAAGTGAAAACCGTAAAAGGAAAACCACAAAAAACAATGACAGAATTGCATTTATTCACTGAAGGCTTAAAGCTGCACTGCAGATTCAATTATTGCCTCAAGCAGCAGGAAAGGAAAGCTGGGATCGGCCCTGGAGGGTGCAGAAGATGCCGCTGAGGATCCTGCTCCTCCCGTTCTCACCATATTGATTGGTTTGGCCTTGTGTGGGGGAGGATCTAGATTGTATTGGCTACAGCTCCCCCTTGTGGCAGTACCTGGGAGTGCAGAATAATAGTTTATCACCGGATGTGGCCCCTTTAAGACGCAATGAGGATCCGACAGGACGCCCAGATTTTATAATACAGATTTATTTCCATTTCTTACATTTATACTGAAATCAGCCAAATGTCTCATACTGCATGAAGGCGGGTATACATAATGCATCGGTGCCTCCGCCAGCTGGAGGCGCCGTGTGGTCCTGCGGACATACGCGGTGCGCGCTCGCCGGCTGACATGCTAGCGCAAGCTATACGTTATTAGGTCTCCTCGTCTACCGTCCTGGGGGGCTGTGGGATACGGCGGTCGGGGGATTCTGACCGAACAAATCTTTCCTTATAAAGAAAATAAATCTATGTACACGTCATAAATATATAAATATCTATAGTATAAAAATAGACTCCATTTATTTCTCTGCTGCGCGGGGGACGAACGAGCCGGAAGACGCCATATTACCGAGAGCGGCGGCCATACTGGAAAGGTCACGTGGGACCCCTGAGGGTCCCGGGTCTGTCTGCTGGTTCAGGGTCTCTGCTGCAGTGCATCCTGGGAGATGTAGTGCTCACACCTAACAAAGCATCATTGGAGCTGAGCTGACAAACATGGCGGCACACTGGTGGGCACAGGTGAGGGACGAGGTCACGTTCTTGGTAGGGTTAGGCATTTCGGCTCCGTCATCCCCCGTTATAGTCCATGATTGGGTCCATTAGGTGGCCGGTCCCTGGGACGTGTGCCGGCCGGGACGGTCTTCTGCCTCGCTGCTCTGTGCTGGGATATGATGGGACTGGGGGTCCGTGGGGGAATTTGGCACCGCCAGACTCTCCGCCATCTCTGCCGGGGGCAGAAAGTTCGAGCAATCTGCCATAAAGAAAGGACAGAGATGAACAGCGGTGTTCTACTGCTCCCTGTTATCAGCCGCTGCAGGCCATTATTACGTCAGTGTCGAGAGCCTCATTGCGTGGCATACGTTACCTTGGCATAGCGGGCGCTCGGTGGGCACGGACAGGATGGGGAATGTCTGGCTGGGGTCAGGTATTCGGGGGGACGCTCGGTCCTCGGGTGGGGGGATCTCTCTGTAGAGATGAGCTCTGTCCTGATCGCACAAGTCGCACATTACGGTCACATCGCTGCTCTGCCGCTCGTACAACCTATAAAGAAAAATACCGGAACGTTATATCACAACGCCCCCCCAAGAGCAGAGTGAGGACCCCCCAATATCAGAGCTCATCATATATCAGACCCCCGTGTACTGTAAGGAGATCACAGCATAGCACGGACTGGGCAGATTGGATTATACCCCCACTGACTCACTCTGGGGGGAGGAGGTCCGCGGGCTCAGGGGGTCCGGAGTCGTTCTCCAGCAGCGTACTGGCCTCGTCCTGGTTACAGAAGACATGATAGAATATATTCAGCACATATAGGATCTGCAGGTCGCTGCTGTTACCCATCGCTGCAATCACCACCAAAGCTGTAAGTTCAGCTCTGGCTGTGACTGGAGGACGGTGGGCGTCATTGCTCACCTTGTGCAGCGGCTCGGAGCTGTAATCTCTTTGCTTGTCACCCGGATACAGCAGTTTAGTAGGACAGTTGCCATTCATCACAGACCCGTTAGAGTAAGGGATGGTGTTGATGGCTGGGGCCCCTCGGAGCGGCACCATCGTGTACTGGCAGGAGGAGGAGGATGGGTTCAGGAGTCCGGTGCTGGGAAATGTCACGTCTGTTGTTTGCTCTGCAAAGAAAATAAAAAGGTGCAGGTGAAAATGGTGACAAACTCCAGAGCGCTCATCTGTACTCAATACGCTCAAGATCGTTCATACCCACCAGCCATGCTCCAGAACGTCCCTACCCACCCAACACGCTACAGAACGTCCACACACACCCAACATGCTCCAGAAAGTCCACACCCACCCAACATGCTCCAGAACATCCACACACATCCAACATGCTCCAGAACGTCCACACCCACCCAGCATGCTCCAGAACGTCCCTATCCACCTAACATACTCCAGAACGTCCACACCCACTCAACATGCTCCAGAACGTCCCTATCCACCCAACATACTCCAGAACGTCCACACACACCCAACATGCTCCAGAACGTCCACACCCACCCATCATGCTCCAGAACGTCCACACACACCCAACATGCTCCTCAACGTCCACACCCACCCAACGCGCTACAGAACGTCTACACACACCCAACATGCTCCAGAACGTCCACACTCACCCAACATGCTCCTGAACGTCCCTATCCACCCAACATGCTCCAGAACGTCCCTATCCACCCAACATGCTCCAGAATGTCCCTATCCACCCAACATACTGCGGAACGTCCACACCCACCCAACACGCTCCAGAACGTCCACACACACCCAACACGCTCCAGAACATCTATATCCACCCAACATGCTCCAGAACAATCATGTGCACCCAATATGATTCAGAACTATATATAAGTGAACGTGCTCGGATACGGTGTTATCTGAACATGCTCTGGTGCTAACCAAGTGTCTTCGGTGTGCTCGAATAATATTTTTGAGTTCCTGCGGCTGCCTGTCTCGCGGATTTTTGACAATGGCAAGACATGCAGGGATTGGCTGTCAGGCAATCCCTGCATATGTTTCGGCTGTCTAACAATGTGAGACATGCAGCCGCGGGGACCAGAACATAGTATTCGAGCACACCGAAGACACTTGGTTAGCACCAGAGCATGTTCAGATAAAACTTATCCGAGCATCCTCACTCCTCACTATTCAGAACATTCATATCCAAACATGTTCCACTGTGTTCCTATCCACCCAGCACGATCCAGAACATTCGTATCCACCCGACATGCTCCAAACCGTCCATATCCAAATAACATTCTCCAAAACTGCGACCCTGCAGACACTTACTTTGCTTGGACAGCGCCCTCCACAGGCAGATAGGGGTGAAAGCGACGATCAAAAGAACTATGGAGCCCAGAACGACCCCCACAATCAGATACGGCAAGTCACTGGATCTCGCCACCGTGGCGGTTCCCAGGGGCCCATTTCTGTTGGGCGGCAGGTGCGGTGATGGCACGGCAGGCAGCGGTTGACGACCTCCTTGAGTAGAAGACTTCCGAGCTGCAATGAAAGAGAACCAGTTGACGATGATGACCCTCTCACTGGTACCAGAGCCATCACCCTAGGATGGATCCCACTATTGGTGCCCTCCATTACAAATCAGTCCAGATATCTGGTGGAAGCCATATTATCAGGCCTGTTAGTAGGAGCCAGTAATGTCAGTAAGGCGCGAGGTACATGGAGCCTCACTTTCCCCTGAGGGTAATACCGGACGCCATACTTACCTTTAGTTTCGCAGATCATGACGTTACTGAACTCGCTCTCGCCACCCTTATTATAACACTGCATCTTGATATCGTAGGAGGTTTCGGGCTGAAGATCGGTGATGGAGTGCCAGTAACGGTCACCTGGGATGAGGGAGTGACATTTTCAGGTGTAAATGTACAGATGAACATAAGAGAGACGTATAAATGTACAGTAAAACCACAGGAGCAAGAAAACAGCGCCCCTAGTGGAGAAACCAGCACTAGCATCACAGTATTACATACAGAGTGATCCCGCGACAGATCTGGTGGTACGTGTGGGCAGCAGAGGACATCGCCACTCACCTTCCACCATGTCCTTCTTGTAGTCGCTGTCGTTGTCACTGTCCGTGGGGCGATAATAGATGTAGAAGCCGTGGATGGGGGTGTTGTTGTTACTGGCAGGAAAGTACTACGGAAAGAAGGAAGACTAGACTAAGACTACACAGATGATGAGAGTTATAGTCTTTGTTATATGACCACTAGGGGGCAGCACATATGTGCACCCCGCCCCCCATCACTACCGGGCAGGACACTTACCACCCATTTCAGCATAATGGTGGTCTCGTTGACGGCTTCAGTGAAAGTGATATACGGCCCGGTGACCGGACGCTCGTAGTTGCGGTTGCTGTACCCCGACACCATGTAGGGCTTGGAGGGCGCACTGGGCTGACTTTCTCCTAAGATATTCAGTGCCCTCACCCTAAATCTGTAGCCGGTTCCTGAAGAAGGAACGTAATGCAGACGATAAGACACCCGGCAGCTTCATCATGTAATATGATCAATGTAGGATGATCCACAAGGTCAAAAAAAAAAAAAAAAAAATCGAAACTTTTCCAAAATTTCCACTGGAAATCGTAACCGAAATGAACGAATAGGGCCCAGGACTAATGGCAACCTCAGCAGTCCGTGGTCACCGGACAGGAGCCCTGAAAACCTCCCAGGTGTGATGTCATTGTAGAGGTATGATACATGCATGATGTCACACCGGGCATACTGATCAGAAGAACGCCGGCGATGTCGACAGGTAGGGGGAGGTTCACAAGGCTTCCAAGCAGTGGCAACAGGCTGCTGATGTTACCGCTAGACCACGGTCCTGAGAATCGATTTGCTCATCTCTAATCAATACCCGTGGGCAGGTCGATGTGATCATCAGTGGAGGAGTTAAGTCCATAGGGGCTGCTCCATCCATGAGGTTCCTCTGTCCGGGCTTGTCATCCCATTAGCCTTCAAGACTTTGTCACCTACTACAAAAATGAGAATGGCTCCTTTACCTTTCTCAAGCTCTGATATCTCCACGGACAGCCGCGATGGTGGGATGTCACTGGTGGCCAGGATCCAGTCTCCAGACTGCTTCAGCTTCTTATACTCTACTCGGAAAGACTGGATGGGGAATCCGCCATTACCTCTCGGGATCCACGTCACAAACACGGACGTCTCCGAAGCCATGGAGATGGTGGGTCGGTCCGGAGCCTCAGGAGCTGTAATCAGAACGGAAATTGCTCCATTGTTTCACATTGCACTTTTTATCAGCCCAGACTCATCGTCATTTACCAGTTTACTTACGGGACAGCCGGTTGTTGTCGGACTGGACGCTGCTGACGGTGCTCGTCCCAGGATCATCCTTCTGGATTTGAACCTCTTTACTGGCAATGATCTCTGGTTTTGGACGTCGACCTACAAGGCAAAAAAATTCAATAACTATTTCATGTCCATCGTTTCACAAAACAATTGGTAGACAAGCACCAAAAATCAGGGGGAATCACCTGTCCGGAAGGTCATCATGGCCGTCTGTCCTTCCCCGGCGCAGTTATATGCTGCCATTTCCACTTCATACAAGCTGCCAGGGTCCAATTTGGTGAGTATTTGCCGATGCTGCGTTCCAGGAACACGGGACACCGTCCATTCATCTGTGGCATTGACCACCTGGTGCAAAGTATGAAAATGTCAGATGGGAAATATAAACAAGATCCGTTCTGGTGACCCCAACCATTCAGTAGAACATTTGAAGGGACCAGGTGAGTGCATGGAGCTTGTGCCAGGTTCCTCTGCACCTTTGTTTTATTAATGAGGTGGGGTTCAAAGTTTAGGATCCACCAAAACCACCAGTTGTTTCATAAAACTAAAAGTCATTCATTTGGCAAATCCATTCACCCCTTGTATTGTAGAAGTATCAGATCACTTGGCTGAATTCTTCCCTCTCTGGTTACCTTGTGGTGTTTGATGGTATAGAACAGAATGGGAGCTCCACCATTGTGACGGGGTTTCCAAGTCAGTTCATAGTAATCAGTCTTCGAGGTCCGAGGGGAACTGAGGATGATTGGAGCTTCAGGCTGGAAGACAGTGGTCTTGTCAAGCAAACATGGCACCGGTGACCCTGAGGTAGGTCTTGGTTTCAACTGAGCCTTCAAGAGAAGCTGTTTGTCATCCGGGATCGGAAGCGCAGTTGGAGGAAAAGTGTCCCTTTCCGATGCCAGCTTTGGTAGAGCTCCTGGATACAAAACATAGCAGGGAGATCATAGAGCATGAAGACCTTTCATCAACCTGTCAAATTTTAGGACCACACAAATATTTCTCACCTGTCCTTGAAGTCATTAGGAAAGTCAATGTCTGGGCACTTCCAACCTCATTCTCGGCTACACACTGATAGATACCATCATCTTCTGGCCCCACACTGCTCACCCGTAGGATCCTCCTGGAAATCTTGTGTCTTGAGCTAGGTAGAAGTGGCATGGCATTTCTCAACCAAACCACCGAGGGCTGAGGATTACCCCTGACATTACATGTGAACTTTGCACTTTGACCCCAGGTGACCATCTGCTGGGAGCTCTCCATGTCGACCTCTGGTGGTTCTAAAGGAGAAATGTTACAAAACATCATGAAATATCATGGTCCTTGAAGCAAGTGTGGTCACAATCACCGAGCTCCACCGATCTGGAAACTCACCAAAAACCTGTACGTTATAGAAGATGAAGGCAGATCCTCCATCTCCGATCCCATTTGTGGCCGTACAGGTGTACGTCCCAGAATCCTCCTCACTGGTGGCCTCTATGAGGAGGTTGGTGAGCAAGAAGCGAGTCTTGTTCTGACCACTGACATCGGCTCCATCTTTTGCCCAGGAGACTTTGGGTGGTGGCATGCCACCTGCTACGCACTCAAGAATGAGGCTCTGTCCTTTGGTGACAATGATGGTTTGCGCCACTGGTGGGTAGATTATACGGGCGGCTTCTGACGTCGAGCCTACAGTCAGGCAAGAATGGACATAAAGAATATTAGAACCAAGCAAAACTCGGGTTCTGAAATTTCTCATCGATTCGTCATCTTCACTTACGTCGAACGCGAAGTCGTTCACTGGACACCGATGTCTTCACCTCCTGAGTCACCGGGTTGTACGCTGCACACTTGTACGTTCCCTCATCTTCCTGGGTAGCGTTCACTATTTGTAGGTTCCCCGAGGGCATGATAAGGTAGTTATCTGCGGGCACAAGGAGAGAACAAGTTAACCCAACATTCAAGACTTGAAAACAGACTGAGTGCTCAGGTCCTACTAACATCACAAGACCTGGCACCACCACATTCATTCAATGTCCCTTCAAAGCAGACCAAGCACCAATAAGGGAACTGGAAATATAAGACCCACCCACTAGGATCCGCTTAGTGATTAAACAGAGCTGAGAGGGGTCTCGTAACACATGGAACTTAATTTTTTTCATGGGCAAGCTTTGACTTTTGTGAACATTCTGTTCTCTTCTCTGATTGGAGGCCATACATCATCATAAGGCGAGACTCCGGACAGAGCCTCATATTATATAGTATATAATCAGTCCCCTGTAGGACTTGTACTGTGCCCACTTATGCTGCCGTCTCTCCCCCTTTTCCTGTATATTGTTTTTCTGCGCCCCTGGATGGCGTCGGTGTGAAGTGACAGGAGGTAAGGATCACATTGTCTGTGCCGCCTGAGGGATTATTATTTAATTTTTATTTGACACCAGAAGCTTAACCAAGGCTGACACTCCGAGACCTGATATCGCCAGTCCGTGCCCTCCTAATCCCGGCATTGACTGTCAGGTTAACCTCTTAATGCCTGTTCATGCTCAGTAGACTACAGGGGATGGTGTGTAATCCATCGCTCAATTATAACAGTATTACGGGCGACCCCGCAGACAAGAGGGAGACAGAGATGCATTATTCCCCCTTTATATAGGTGGTGAAAGGGTTAAGGCTGAGCGGATCTGACAGGTTGCGCTCTAGGGTGCTGCAGACGGAGCAGAACGCAGTGCAGCCCGGGGCGGCTCCGTCACCTGGAGACAAACGTTTCTCCTCTTCCAGTATTATGACTTTCCAGAGAAGCGAGGATTGTCAGGCCCGCAGCGGCTGCAGCTCCGGACATGTTCACCGCAGATGAGGTGTGTCCTGCGCTGCTGGGCCGAGACGAGCTCAACTGACACCCGGCCAAGAGCACAAGGACGTCTCTCACGTGAGAGGCTTAGATTACATGGCTCAGCAGTCAGAGGATTAGATACACGGCTCACCAGATAGTATCACACATTATAGGATTAGATACACAGCCTGGCAGATGGAGACTTAGATACTCCAAAACCCAGCTCCCTTCCCTACCTCTGGAGGTTTCCAGCCATTCCTGCTTGACGCTGTACCGCACTTGCGCCTTGGGGTGACTCTCCGGCAGGTTACAGGCGATGACCGCCGTGTTTCCTTCATCCACTTCGATGTCGTGTTGGGTGTCAAACTTAAAATCCTGCAGATCTGTAAAAACAAAATGACAGAATATTATAATTAGTAAAAGTCACGGTCTGTAAAGGGGAGAATCCGGCCTACAAATATGTACGACGCTCCGGCGCAGAGAGCCCAGCGCATCAGTAACATTGATAAAAATGGATATTAAGTAACACAGGAGGTAACAAACTGTATAATAACAATCTTACTAAGTTCACAACAATTTCAAAACTTTTTCTCAACTTTTTTTTACAATCTGCCTCCTCTTTGCTGCTTCTCCTCGGTGTCAGTCTGTACTGCAGGTCTGGAATTATATTTAATCACCAGAAACATCATGAGAACATTTTTGTAAAAATCTGGATATATTGACGACGTCACATAAATTAAAACAGGCTGTAGTCGCCATCTATTAGGGGTTTCCAGAAGAAAACTTGGACAACAAGTAGTTAATCTTGCAAGGAGGGGCAAGGAGGGCCTCTGTTTCTGTAGAATGGAAAAATCGGGCTAAGCTGGCTCTGGTTTCTGGCCCAGGCTTCATACTGGTACATTTGAGAAATCCATTAGGAACTGTTTTTCTAGCAATCTCCCAGCGCACATTCCAGGCTCGGGCCGATCAGCCAGCTCCCATCAATCACAGGCCTGTTCTCCACGGCCCCTATACACATCTCAGACACTCAGGGTTTTTTTTTTTTTCTGTCATCATTGGCTGGGTCCCCAACTTAACAGTCTCCCCTTCCAGTCACATCCAACCCCTTTCTCCCTCCCTAGAACTGGCAGCTGAGTTCTTTTTTCTCCTTCCTGTGCCTGGACGGAAAGCAGGCAAGAAGCAAGGCCAACGAGCTCGAGAGAGCGAAGCCAAAGCTCCTGGCCAACATACGCTTCATACATCCCTAGTGGCTTCTCCATTCTAGACGCACATTGCTCCGTGACCCGACACATGTAAAAGACTTTCTGCTTTTAATTAAATGTTAAAAAAAAAACCTACAGAAAAAAATCAAAAGTTCTCTTTGTAAAGAAAAAGAGATGGAGGGGAATGAAATACGGTAATCAGAAAATTGTGCAATAATTCTCTGGTATAAAGGGTTTAGAAGAAGATTCAAAGGTCTAGATGAGTGCACGTCCTTAAGATCCAGACAGACGTTACTCCGGGAGATCAAGTCTTCGACAGCCGCCCATCGAATGTAAACATTGGGATCGAGCTCCGAGTGGAATGTCGCTAAGCCGGTGTTTACTAGTCTGACAGCAGAACAGTGTCAATTGTAACAAACATATTACATCCTCCACTAAACAGAACATCGGACCAGAGCCTGGAGAAAAACAGCAAAAACAAACCGAGGACGTGAGAACTTGGCCGGGCGTTCAGAGGCAATAGAGATCCTGGATTGGCTCTAGCCAAAATATTAGTCCTTTAGTACATCAAAACTTTGACCAAAGTGGTCGCAGCTTGTGTGCAGGTCTTCAGATATGAAGTTCTCATGGTCTCCATCTGTCTTGTTCTAAGCCAACGTCTTGATGGTCTTGTGCAAGTGGGGTGTTCTCATACAACATCAAGAAAAATGCTAAGTATCTATCTAAATCTGCTAAGATTAGTATCCTTACTACCAGAGTCTCAGAAGGACAAGGATGAAGTCTGAAGAACCGTCTCAAAGGTGCTTCATGACCTAGATAATGACATCAATGACCCTGTCCAAAAGCTTTCGAAGAGATCATAGAAGAGGTAAATTGTCAAGAATGAAGACTGCACCAGGTCATGGTAAAGGTTCTTCATGACCTAGATATCGAAATCACTCAACCAAATCGAAGAGGAAAATGGTTAAGGATGAAAAGTGAAGAACCGTGTTAAAGGTTCTTCATGACCTAGATATCGACATCCTTGAACCTAGAAGTTCAAGGACAATATATAAGACAATCAAATGGAGCCCTCACTAAGTCAAGGCCGTCTGTCCACCAATGAACAGATCATAAGAAGACAATTATGCTAAGAATTGTGGAAGAAAAAGAAGACGATAAACCTTAAAGGAGATGCAATATGAGAAACCATAAAGAAGTTTTGAGATGCAAACAGAATTTTCTAGAAAAACTTTTCATCTGCTCGTCAGGAGATGAATTGATGGTTCAGATAGATTTCTTACAGTCTTAAGATTTTGTCTTAAACATTTCCACCTCTGGATGGTTCTATATGGGACTCGGAAGTTTTTTTGTAACTCAAGTCTGAGGTTATTAAACAAAGTTCAGCTGTGAACTGTCTGCTATAGATTCTGCGATGTGATGTTATTACTGGAAGATAGAGAAGCCACAGATCACCCAAAACTCAACGCTCTACAACAACGCCACAAAGAAAAAGATCAAAACTCAAAAACACTCAAAATCCAGAAAGTAAAAAGGTCATCAAATAAATGAGAAAGGCTGGTAATGGAAACTTACCGTAATTAAAGTTAACGATAAATTAAGAACATGCAGCCAGTCTGAAAAAGCAAAAACAGCCGGGGAATAACGTGAGCGCCTATGGTGTCAGCGCAGTCATTTCCTGCCAAATGGATAGCGCTTAAAAGGGGAGTTACATCAAACTGTATATTTTGGCATCAGAGAGCTGCACCTTTGGCTTGATGGGCATTTTCCAGAGCAATTTCTGAGGTCCTTTAGTTATGGATATGAAGCACTAAGGTTCTTTTCTTCTGCTTGTTGGCAAGAGTTTCAGGTGTCAAATCACCGCCAAATTTACCAATTTTATCTCCTAAATGTATTTGTGCCACTATAACCTCAACAGGTCAAAGAATTTCCTAAAGGACAAATTGATTTTTTTTTTTCTGACAGTATATGAACCAGTCATCATGGACAATAGCCCTGAAGTCTCCATAGATCCCTCACTGGAGGATCAGCTAAAAATGGTTTCACAAAATCACTCATATATCAAAAATCATTTCTGTATCACGAAGAAAAAGAAATATTAAAAAAGGTAAATATTCGAGAGGAATAATAAAAAAAAACAACTATTCAGCAATAAGCAAACATTCAGCTCAACAAGCAAGAAATTGACATAAATTGGGAGAGATGCATTTAATCCAGGCATTTAAGGAAAAATAAAAGCCCCTTTGGAGGGTAATCAGACTTCACCTTTAATCATCGAGCAGGAATGTAACTTTCTGACTTTCCAATCAAGCAAATAAAAAATAATAGCTCCAAGTTCTCATTTTTCTCTCCTAATGTTTTTGTTTTATTATTTTCTCTTCTCAGGGCGGAAAAACAAACCCAGATGAAACTCAGGACACATGAAAGGGAAAAATGTGCAAGAAAAAAAAAAGTTAATTCTGGGTACTTGGCTTCTTTGCTCCGTGTCTGGTATTAACAAAAACCTCAGCAATGTTCTCCAGAAGGTGGAGGGAAAAAGAAGATCTACTACAGACAACAAGCATTCGGTAACTTCAATATGTGGGGTAGAGGGGTGAAGGTTTCTTAAATCGGGCTCCAATGATCAGCCCCATCCCGATAACCCGTATCTGTAAGATGTTTTTACAGCAGCTCGACGATAGAGGAACAAGGCAGAAGAAAAACCTATGTCTTCGAAATGTGGTGCTGAAGAAGGAGGTCATCAATACCACGGATGGAAAGAAGAACAAATCAATTTTGGAATAAATCAAGCAAGACATGTCACTCGAAGCAAGGATCACCAAGCTACAACTTGCCTACTTTGGACACATCATACGAAGACAGTAATCACTGGAGAAGGACATCATGTTAGGAAGAAAAGAAGAAACAAAGGGAAGAAGACGACCAGCCACCTGATGGCTTGTTACTATCAAAATAACGGTGGAGAAGACCCTGGTGGACCTATCTAGGCTTGCACAAGATCGATCTTCTACAGATCACTCATCCATTAAGTCGCCATGGCTCGAGATCGAGCCGAAGTTCGTTAAATAATAATCTCAGAAAACCAAAATGTGTTTAATACGTCCTTCAGAGATTACACAGTGGTCGTTAAAGTTTCCTACTTGTAGACTCATTTGGCCAATTGTTTGTTTGGTTGGCAACCAGAGTCTCAAATTTTACCTGTGGTGGTTTGAAACTAAAAAAAATATTGGTTTTTATTTCAAAACGTTGACCCAAGTAGAATCAATTTCACAATCTCATTCTCAAGCAAGTCCACAAATGGTCAACAGACCCCAAAATCCCAAGCAGATATTGATCTGATTTTGACTACTGAATTAGAAAAAGATTCCAATAGATCCAAAGATAACAAATTTACTGTAGATCTTAGAAGTTAATTTTGGACCCTTCCAGAATCCAGTTAACCAGTAAGAAGACATTTCATGGAAAACAACACAAAGGTTAGACGTCAAGGACGTGGTTTGAAAATGATCCATTTCAAGAAGCTGTAAGAAGACGACGTCTGAGAGTTGTAGTGATGGAAATTTCACAATAGTACCTTAAATGGTACCTTCTAGGAATGTCAAAGGTCCTGATGCCAAGACCCTAAATTTTAGAACTGCGCAAATCCCTGAAACCTTTTCACCAATGTGTCGTCAAAGTTTTTGGATTGTTTTCTATTAATGTTTTTGAGGATTCCCATCAGTGGACCATGTAGAAAGTCCAAGCGGCCATTAAATTCCCTTGTGCATCATGCGGTAAAGTGGACTTCTTGTTAGCGACTTGTGTTGGCTCCTGTACAGTAGACTTTTATAAATGCCCTATTGTTGCCATTTTTTTCTACATCTTAGCTCTACTTTTTTTCAACCTTCTAAAAAGTTACAAAATGATTCTTCCGAGTCTCCCGATATTTATATTCTAACATAACTTGGTGGAATTTTTCCAGGCAGGAAGAAGAAGATGTAGCGTGATTACGACTTCAACGAGACCAATCAATAGAGCCACTTATTGGTGAATTACGGGGTCGGGCCAGGAAATGACTTTAATGAGAGGATCATTAACATGAACCTGTTCTGCTCATTACACGAGGAGGCCTCAATGTACAGAATGTTTTTGCATTTTTTTTTGTGCTCCTAATGATAATCTCTCGCTGCCTCAAACCGTCTGATTAAGGCAATTATCCTCCTCGCTTGTCTCCCACCTTTCCAAAATACAGAGCCCAGAACAAACTCGGCTTTTGAGCATTCAGATTTTTTTGGGTTGGAGGAGGCTGGAAAAACATGAAAAAAAAAAGTCAATTTTTTTTAAAGTAATAAAAAAAAATTGCATAGAAAAGGCTGCCAGACCCAGGCGAGATCATAACATTTCTTAAAATGACTTCCAATGTTTCACGTTAATGGAATTTTTTACACCTGCACCTAAATTCAAGAAGCAAAATAAAATGGATTAATCCTTTAAGACAGGGTGGACCCAGCCGAATAGTGCCAGAAGTTAACTCCTCGTGGTCCAGAACAGCGACGAGTCGTAAAGTGGAAGGGTCCAAATTACAGAAGATCGTGAGCAGAAAATAACACAAGAAAAATTGTTACGACAAAATATTTGTAAATATTGATTGTCGGATTCTCAAAGTTCCATTATATAAAGATAAGAAGGAGAATGTTCCATCGTGTCCTGAGTGTTTCACTGCAATATTCAGGCTGGAAAGTTATTAAACTACAAGAGAAACAGAAGAGAATCCGCGACTCCAGAAACAGGAAATGAAAAGATTTCTGACCGGAGAAAAATGGACAAATTAATCTTCAGCTTTAACTTCAGCCGAAGATGAAAATCTAAGAGACAAAGCTAAAGAAGAGCGAGACGTCCAAGTCTATAGCACAGATGTACCCAAAACCCGTCCCTGCACCCCGAGTGTCAGCGTCATCATCCTGC
>VIAB01028202.1:22773-36317 GCA_009801035.1 Oophaga pumilio
GCTGAAAATCTCGGCTTATACACGAGTATATACGGTACTTGTAACCTGATTTATGTCGGTCTTAACTCCAGGGAACTTCGCATTAGAGTCAGTGAGCACGTCAGGGACATTAGAGCAGCGAGGGATACTTCAGATGTTTCTTCTCTCAAGACTATCCCGCGGCATGTCAGGCTGTGCCATGGTTGTGATCCACATGCACTTAAGGTACGGGGCATTGACAGGGTACATTCTGGCATCGGGGGTGGTGACCTGAAGAAAACCCTGGCTCAGCTTGAGTGCCGCTGGATAGTCTCTCTGGGTACCATGACACCTCAGGGGCTAAATGAGAAGCTTTCCTTCGCCTCCTTTTTGTGACGTGCTCCTTGTCTCTATGTGGTATTTTTGGCGAATGTCCTTCTTTTGGGTTTTTTTCTTTTTCTTTTGTTTTTTTCTCCTGTTTTTAATTGTTGCTGTTTTTATGTTTATTTTAGATTTATATTAAGTATATATGTATTGGATCCTGTTGGGGAATTTCCTGTCTATACTGTGGACTGTGTCATAATGATCTTTACGCAATTCATTTGGATTCGCATATGCTGATCTCCATTGATACTGGCCTGGTTAACAATACATTGAAATTTTTGCCTTTAATCTGTATTTGTTATGTTTCTGCATGTATATGTAGTTATTACTGTGGAGTGATTTTGTAAATGGACAATATTAGTTGTTATTTGATGCAATTATATTGTATTATTATCTGGCACAGTTTGCCCAGACTGTAACCAGTATCCAAAATGGCCGCCGTGGTGCACGCATGCGCAGTGGTCCCGTAGTTTTTTGCACGCCCCAGAAGGCGTTCCAATCAGATCGAGGCGGGTCACTGACGTCAGGGGAATATTGTCCCCTACACTCCTGGATGCTGGAACTGCCAGATGTGACATATCGCGACTCGGGATCCGCCTCTCATGCGCTCCATGGAGCGGCGCTGATTATGGTCAGGTGGGACACTCTGATTTAAAGTTCCTCACCATGCAGCAACCCACACAAGCCCCCCCGACAAAGAACAGCGCGAAATGTGCGTTGGGCTTGGGACCCGATACGTAGCATATTCATGCCCCACATGGGTAAGCACTAGCACTATAGCACTTTTCCCTCTTGCACTTCGCACTTTATTTTGAAATATACCTCTCGTGTGTTGTACTACTTATTTGGTGTGCTGCATTATTGCTGTCACCATTCAGAAATATAGTGGGGTATTGTTCACTTTGATGGGAAAATGTGACTATTTTCTTGCTGACATAAAATATTCCATGGTGCTGATATCCGTGTCCTTTGTGTCATCACTGTGTACCGATCAATATCACTGAAGTTTTTATATGCACTTTGTCTTATTATACTTATATAGTGATTAATAAAGCTTACATGAATATTTGCATTATAAATGGTATTTTGGTTTATATTTGGATGTTATACTCCGATTTTTCACCAACACCCAAGTGTATGAGAATAGGATGAGGAAAAATTCACCAAGGCAGGAGTAAACAGGATACAAAACTTACATATACATTTTTCCACACTATTAATTAGTGGTTTTACACGTTTTCATTTTTCTGGACTTAGTGGTTTGAGCGGGTTAGTGGTCCAGTTTATGGCCTGATATCATCTATGTTATTGTGATATTATATATACCATATTCTCTACCTGAATAGTTATATGCGTACCCCAATATATTAAGTGACCTTTTTTGTGTCCTCCTATTTTAATTTGTTATTGTGTTGTATATTTTACATATGTGTTCTTGTTTGTCTGTGCATTATATATTTTTTTTTAATTGAATAAAAATAAAGTTTTGTATCCTGTTTACTCCTGCCTTGGTGAATTTTTCCTCATCCTATTCTCATACACTTGGGTGTTGGTTTGCTCTTCTGGATGGTCAGCCATCCACATTTGGGAGTGGTTATATCAATTAGCGGTGTTTCATCTTCATTGACCTATTAGTGATATTTATTGGTATCATTTATACACACACTGGGTTGATTCCACTTCAGGTTAATTATTCGATTTTTCACTGTAGGATTCACATAATATGGGAGTTGTCCTATTTCCATGTCGTATTTTGACATCTCGTTTCACAAGGATTTAGTAGATGCTTTCAAACATGTTGGATTGTGTTAAATTATCTTCCAAAAGGTAGAGAAAACAAGGGAATCTGCTACATTGGATCTAATCCTTATCAACAGGGAGGAAATGGTTGAGGACGTAAGAGTGGCTGGGACCCTAGGAGGAAACGACCATGCTATTTTAGAATTTTGGATAACTAGAGGAGGAAGACCTATGAAGTCTCAGACTTCAAGGTTAGATTTCAGAAAGGCAGATTTTAAGGGACTTAGAGAATCGGAGGGATCCAATGGCTGGATATGTTGTGAATTGGTTTGGGATGAGTTCTGAGCAGAGGCTCCCTCTGGTGGTTACAAGCGGTACTATTGAGGATTGTGAAGACTGGGAATCAGGTGCCACGGATTGGTCTTATATAAGGGAGTCATTTCCCC
This sequence comes from Oophaga pumilio, assembly GCA_009801035.1. Taxonomy (NCBI): domain Eukaryota; kingdom Metazoa; phylum Chordata; class Amphibia; order Anura; family Dendrobatidae; genus Oophaga; species Oophaga pumilio. Next base: position 25,302 of record VIAB01028202.1, read on the forward strand.
ATCAGGCTTGCCGGTGATCAATTGTTCTGGTCTGAATCCTTCTTTCCAGTTTCCCTTGTAGCATGCTGTGTCGAGTCTGCATCTCCTGCTTCCAGATAAGACTTTTTCTTATTTTGTGTTTTTGCTACAGTTTTGTATTTTGTCCTGCTTTTCTGTGGGGACCTTCTGGTCCCTTCTGGGGGCTTTTGCCCTCTCAGTTTTGTACAGCCACTGATGTAATTACTTTTGCTTTTTCCAGTTTTTTCAGTGGCTGCTGTTTTCCTTTTCTGCACCAGAGAGCTAATTTAGGTGGTAGAGGTCGTGTGATCTCAGGTGTTTTTGAAATTAGTATTGTTGGTTTGTTTTCAGGGTTTTTAGAGATTGCAGTAAGTACCCTTCCTATCCTTTTCTATTTAGTTAGTTTGGGCCCCAGCGTTTGCTCATACTATTTTCTTACTGTGTTTGTATTTCCTCTTGTCTAACCGCCATTACATGTTTGGGGGCTTCCTATTGACTTTGGGGTTCTGCTCCGGGGCAGATAGCTTTCCTATTTCTATCTGTAGGTATAGTTAGTTTCTCAGGCTGTGACGAGGCGTCTAGGACCATCGTAGGAACGCTCCACGGCTGCCTCTAGTTGCGGTGGTTAGTCAGGGTACTGCAATCTCATAGTTTCCAACTTCTCTGGTGTATTGCCTTTTTTCCTGCACTCCTCAGTTACCGAAACATAACATGGATATCTTTAAGGACAAAAATGTCCAGGAAGGATGGGAAATCTTGAAAAATGAGATTCTCAAAGCACAATCATTAACAATTCCAAAAAGAGGGAAGAATAGGAAGTATTGAAGGAAACCAGGATGGATGAACACAGAATTTAACACATGCTAAAAAGGAAGAATGAAATGTTTATCAAATGGAAAGAGGGAGGCATATCTAAAGAAGAATATAATGCATAACCTTCAGGGCACGAATCAGATTAGCTAAGGCTGACAATGAATTAAGAGCGTCAAAAGCAATAAAAAAGGATTTTGGGGATATGTAAAAAGTAAATGAAAAGTCAAAGATGCTATAGGATTTTTTCAGGATGGAAATGATGAAATGGTAGGAAAGGATGTTGAGAAGGCCGAACTTTTAAATTCCTATTTTGCATCTGTTTTCTCTAAGAAAAGAAATGTAACATCAACTGATCTTCACTGTCCTATTAAAGAAATAGGAGAATCGTGGATATCTATAAACAGAAAGATAGTGAGGAAACAATTAGTTAACATAAATTAATTCAAGTCTCCAGGTCCAGATGAATTATACCCCAGAGTACTGAAAGATATAGCAGAAGAAAATTTTGAACCGCTCTCCATAATCTTTGAAAATTCTGTGACTTCTCCTGTTCTCCAAGAAGACTGGAGAAGAGCAAATGTTGTTCCTATCTTCAAAAAGGGGAAGAAGGTGGACCCAAGGAACTATAGGCCAGTGAGTCTGACTTTTATACCAGGAAAGATCTTTGAACAAATTATTAAACAACATGTATATAAGTACCTGGATAAGAATGAAGCGATTAACCAGAGTCAGCATGGGTTTGTAACTAATATGTTATGTCAGACTAACTTAATTTCCTTCTATGACAGAATCACTGACTGGGTGGATCAGAGAAATGCTGTAGATATAGTATATCTTGACTTCTGCAAAGCATTTGACAAAGTATCTCACACAATCCTCATTGGAAAAATGACTAAGTATGGAATGGACAAGGCAACTGTTAGGTGGATTCATAACTGGCTTAGTGATCAGACCAAAGAGTGGTCATAAATGGCTGCACATCCAGTTGGAAGAATGTCTCAAGTGGTGCACCACAGGGTTCTGTCCTGGGCCCTGTATTGTTCAACATCTTTATTAATGATTTAGATGAAGGAATTGAGGGTAAGCTGACTAAATTTGCTGATGACACAAAGCTAGGAGGGATAGCTAATATTAGAGAAGAGAGAGAGGATTCAAAAAGATATAAATAAACTGGAGCAGTGGCAGCAACAAACAGAATGGTTTTTAACAGGGAAAAATGCAAAGTACTACATCTGGACAATAAAAATGAAAACAACATACAGAATGGGAGGAATAGTTCTAAACAACAGCACATGTGAAAAAGACTTGGGTATACTAATAGATCACAGACTGAACATGAGTCAACAGTGTAATGCAGCAGCAAAAAAGGCAAATACAATTCTAGGATTTATTAACAGAAGCATACAGTCTAGATCACGTGAAGTAATTATCCCCCTCTACTCCTCTTTGGTCAGACCTCATCTGGAATACCGTGTCTAGTTTTGAACACCACATTTTAAAACCGACATCAACAAACTGGAGCAAGTTCAGAGAAGAGCGACCAGAATGGTGACTGGTCTGCAAGCCATGTCCTATAAGGAATGGTTACAGGATTTGGAAGTGTTTAGCTTGCAAAAAAGAAGACTGAGAGGAGACTTAATAGTTGTCTAAAAATATCTCAAATGCTGTCACATTGTAGAAGGATCATCTTTATGCTCATTTGCATAAGGAAAGACTAGAAGCAATGGGATGAAACTGAATGGGAGGAGACACAGATTAGATATTAGAAACATTTTTTTGACAGTTAGGGTGATCAATGAGTGGAACAGGCTGCCACGAGAGGTGGTGAGTTCTTCAATGGAAGTCTTCAAACAGAGGCTGGACAGACATCCGTCTTGGATGATTTAGTGAATCCTGCTTTGAGCAGGGAGTTGGACCAGATGACCCAGGAGGTCCCTTCCAACTCTACCATTCTATGATTCTATGACGGCGGTCAAATGGTCCTCTGAAGCTGAGATGGTGTGACGAATCGCACAGGGGAAGGGGGTGTCGACTTCGCTCACCTCGGGGGAGGGGAGAGAAGGACCCAGCATTGATCGGCTCTCTGGCGCCACCACTTGCCCCAGGTCAGTCAGGGAACTGCACCGAGGGCAAATAGCCACCGGAAAGTCTTCCCTCATAGGTACGAGTTAATGAGGCGCTCCCAGTGAGGTGGTGTATATATCACCAGTCCAGGCTGGGGATATATATATATATATCAATTTCCTGGCTGTCACTGCCAGAGTTCCTCACTAAAATAGTATGGTTTGCTGCCACCAGTTCCTCGTTTGACATAAACTCCGCCCGACAACAGGCTTATATCAGGTCAGAAACCAACCCGAGTAGCGTATAACATGACAGCGGAGTGTGCGGACGTGGGGGTTTGTGTTTCGAGATAAAAGAGCATCTCAAGATTAATTTATATTTAATCGCCAAAAAGGTGCACTAGGAATATACAGGCATATATTTACAGAACAATATACAAATATGCAATCAGGAGTGCAGTACAAGGATAGGGTATAGATAGGTTGCAATTACCGTGTTATGTAGCATGTGACCACAGGGAGGCACTGATGGATCACAGGTCCAAATCTTAGTTACGTAGTTTTCCTGGCTGCATAAGCTAACGGATCCTCCTGCCAGTAGAAAAACTACATCCAAAATGAGGGGCTGCCTTATGTCTCCTAGACTGTTCCCTCCCACACTCTGTTGCCACCGCTGGGCTGTGCAGCCTCTCTCCTTTCATCTCTGAGAATATGATTTTCTATCCAGAACCATGGATGGCTCATAACTTTCCGCCCGAAGCTCTAAATGGGTCGGTGGCGCCGCCCCTGGGTTCCGCTGGATTTTTTCTGCGCATAGAGACTAAAAATGCCTATGGTATGTAATTCCTGGTAGCTATGCTTTATAACTCAATAACGCAGAGTGCTACAGGTGGCTGTCAGGCATGGGAAAGTGGGGAAGAATGCCGATTCCGATTATGTGCTCGGCTAGGCTCAGAGATATCGCATTCTGTTATTATAGGTCATTTTCCAGATTCGATAACTCAGAGCCTTGCTGTGACTTGTGCCATGGTGTCTCCATGTACTTCAGTCAGACAAAAGAGTTCAGTTTGCTGTAGCTGCAGAAGAGTTCACACCCTTGTGTTAAGAGCTTCAAAGGGTTTGGTCTTGGCATTTTAATTAAAAGAAAACAATGATCCTGTGGGATCCCAAGGGTCGGGGCACATTTTAGGAGTGGAGAGACATTAACTTCGTCCCTCACATCTCCCCGCTTTAGATGGCGCTAGGGGGCATCACATTCCTGTGTTCCCCCGAGCGCACTCCCGCAATCTCTGATGCCGAATGGCATCATGGTGGACTCGTACAGTCCAAATGGGGTGATAAAGGCAGAGTGTTCCCTGGCCTCGTGGGTCATAGAGATCAGAGAGATCTGCCAATATCCAGGCTCAGATCCATGATGGTCAGGTACTTAGCCCCGGCCAACTGATCTAGCAGGTCATCGATGCGTCACGGTCATCGATGCGTGGCATAGGAAACGCATCAATGACCGTGACAGCATTGAGCCCCCGGTAGTCCTTGCAGAACCGGGTTGTTCGGTCCTTTTTGGGGACGATGACTACTGGCAACGCCCATTTGCTGTTGGATGCCTGGATCACCCCCAGCTTCAGCATCTCGTCAATCTCCTGGTGCATCTGCTGCTGCACCTCGAGAGAGACCCATTATGCTGACTGCCGAATCGGGGGATGATCCCCAGTGTCCACATGATGGACAGCCAACTCGGTCCTTCCAGGAAGGCTGCTGAACAGCTCCCAGAAGGGGCGTAGAGTATCCGCCAGCTGGGACTGGAGGTCCTCGGAGAGCTGGTGGCCAACCTCTATGTCCTCAATGGATCCACCCGCCTTGGCTTGGGTGAGCAGATCCAGGAGGGTTTCGGCCTCTCCTTCCTCGGGAAGGTTGCACACAGGGAGGGTGCAGGCCTCCTGCTCATGATGGGCCTTCATCATGTTCACATGGAATGCTGTCCTCCTTCCACATGCGGGGTCTAGCGTGACCAGGTAAGTGACATCATTGAGCCACTGGTGCACAAGGTATGGGCCCTCCCAGGCTCCCTGAAGCTTGTCCTGTGGTATGAGGAACTGTACCCACACTTTCTGACCCACCTGGTAGGTCCTTTCACAAGCGTTCTGGTCATACCAGTGCTTCTGGTCAGCCTGAGCATGGGCCATACTGTCCTGCACCAGCCACAACAAGGCCGTCATTTTGTCTCGGAAGCACACGATGTACTCAATGACCGACACTCCAGGGGTGGCAAAGTCTCCTTCCCATGCCTCTTTCACCAGAGCAAGGGGCCCTCGTACATGCCGCCCATACAGGAGCTCGAAGGGGGCGACCCCCATTGAGGTCTGTGGAGCCTCCTGGTAGGCAAATAGTAGGTGTGGGAGGTATCGCTCCCAGTCGCTCCCATGGGAGTCAACCAACATCTTAAGCATCTGCTTGAGGGTGCCATTGAACCGCTCGCACAGACCATTAGTCTTCGGATGGTACGGGCTGGCCACCAGATGTTGCACCTGTATTTGCTTACAAAGGGACTCCATCAGCTGCGACATGAACTGGGTCCCTCAGTAGGTGAACATTTCCTGGGGAAATCCCACTCTGGAGAAAATCTCCAGTAAATATATTGCTTCTGGGTGCCGGGTGGCATAATCCACCACCATTAGTATTGTGGTGCAGCAAAGGGTGTAGTGCGGGATGGAAGATATATTTCTCCCAGCTGGATAAAGTTTGGCTGGGATTTTCCCTAAAGTTGAGGACCTGCAATGATGTCACGATCACGTGATCAGCCCATGTAATGTGTACCTCACCTGTGGGTGGGGTATGGACTATGTAATGGAGATTGTTGTTTGGCACATGGTGAGTGTGTGCAAGGTGTGAGGAACTAGGCTGAAGTTAGCCTGAACATTCTTGGTGAACTACCCGTGCTGCAAAGGTTTAGCAGCAAGACTCAAAACAACCCTGGGAATGGCACCTGGCGGATGCCGCTGACCGGGCAGCCGCTTAGTTAAGCAAATCCCATGCAAGGGTGAGTCTGGGACCAGTGGTTCTCCAAACTGAAGTATGTTTATGCTTTTCTTTACTTTCTGCTAATCTGCTGTTTAAAAAGTGTCATTAAACCACTGAAGTTGGACTCTTAAGACTGTGTGTTGCCTCATTACTGCAGCCCTGCCACTGCCTACCAGAGCAAATCCCTACAGTATGTAGCATTTTCCGGAGTGGCTGGGACCCACAGCCACACTCCGGAAAGGCTCATCAATGATAGGCAATGGCACCCGTGGGGCTTTGGGGTGCCACCCCGCCTTCCTCACTCTCTGACAGGTGTCACACGAAAGGCAATAGGCAGACACATCAGCCCCCATTTTAGGCCAGTAGAAATGCTGGGCTAGCCTGGCCTTGGTCTTAGCATTCCATAAGTGTCCGGCCGTCGGAACCTCATGTGGAATCCGCAACAACTCTGCCCGGAACGGATAGGGTACCACAAACTGTCGGTCCCTAGGCCACGCCTCTGGTGACTCTTGCTGAACCGACACCTGGTACAGCCGTCCCTGGTCCCAGACCACGTGCTCGAGGTCTGAGTCCGTGAAAGGCTGTGGTGCCTGTTCATTAAGGGCCTTCAGGCTATCATTGGCTTCCAATGCTGCCTGAAATCCCTGACTAGACGTGGCCAGAATGGACAAAACTGCCACGTCCTCTGTCAGTTCCCAAGGACCAATCTCCAGGCCTCCCACTGGCTCAGCCACCACTTGGTTGGAAGGGGGAAGGCCGTCGGACCTCCATGAGGCTCCTTGGGCTCCAACACTCCCACTCCTGGTGACAGCAGCCACGACCGCTGTAACCCTGGGTAGTGCCTGCCTCCCTTGGCTTCCACATAAGTAGCTGAGTCAGTTGGACCAACATTGTGGCCTGGCATCCTAGGTGTGGGGACATCCTACCCTGGGACCTTACCTGGGAGCTTCACCTCTCCTGTAACAGCCCTCACCCTATTGTCACGTTCCCCTTCCTGCAGCTGCGCAGAACCCAGCAGTTTGGAGTCATCTAGGGCCCCTACAATCCCCACGGCAGCCCCTCCCACCAACTTCGGTTCTGGCCTGGCAGCTACCTGCCCCTTACCTCTCCCTCCAAAGCACACTGTCTCATCACACCTGGGGGCATTCTCACACCTTCCTGTGTCTTCTGGCTCATCTGCGCGCTGTATGTGTCCTGTCAGCACAGAAGTGACTCTCTCAGCTCCCACCTCCCCCCCTTGAAGCAGAAGGAACAGGCAACACACTTACAACATTACTATTCCCAAATATGTGCCAATTCAATTATATAGAAAAAAAGTATTTGCTCTGAACATCAGCAACTAAATCACACAATCTCTCTGCCAATGGTACGACAAAGACAAGTTGAGCAAAAATCAAAATATCGATTATAAAATCACATTTTATTAATTCGTCAAGATAAAATAATACAAAATATTACAAAAAGATGCAAGATAGGAAAAAAGAGGGATGTAGGACTCTCCCTTATTATAAATATTGCTGCATGGCAAAGGACCAAAACGACCTCTATATGTAATTATTCCAAAAAGGTATAAATAATTTGGTCAAAAATAATTATAGTTAAATTGTTTCAGTCCCAACAACCCCCATATCCTCATTAATTTGTATCAACAATAAACAAATGGGATGGAGATGTGGCACCCATGCATATGGATTAATTAAGTGCAACATCAATGGACTGACATGTGCAATCTCAAATCAATGAAAACCATCATGACCTCTCACGTGAGGTGTAACAACCTTGAACAGAGCATTAATGTCACCAAACATATTGCACAACATGAGCAAATTATAAATTGTGCGTCGGGGCAGAGGGACGGGACTCCCACTTCACGTGCTCATAACGCTGCTAGGATCCAGGTAAATGACTCTATGGCTCCTATTATTAGTTTGTCATTACTAGGTACCTTTTTATAATTTGCTTTTTAATTAGATCCATATGCATGGGTGCCACATCCCCATTCCTTTTGTTTATTGTTGATATAAATTAATGAGGATATGGGGGTTGTTGGGACTGAAGAAATTTAACTATAATTATTTTTGACCAAATTATTTATACCTTTTTGGAATAATCACATATAGAGGTCATTTTGGTCCTTTGCCATGCAGCAATATTTATAATAAGGGAGAGTCCTACGTCCCTCTTTTATCCTATCTTGCATCTTTTTGTAATATTTTGCATTATTTTATGTATTGCTGGAGGTCCTCTGGGTAGTGATGAGCGAGCACTAAAATGCTCGGGTGCTCGTTGCTCTGGTGGAGCAAATTGGAATACTCGGGTGTAAGTCTATGGGAAAACCGAGCATTTTTGCCGCGACCCCCCCAGGGGTCCTTGTAGGGTCTAAAAACATCTGAAATTGATGGAAACAGTGCTGAAATGACATTGGAACATCATGGGGAATACCCCTGGAAGCATTTCTGACACTCAGGTCACAGCTGTGAACAATGTTGTCCGAGTCTTACGCCACTCTCACAGGCGCACAATAAAACATACAAAGACAGTACCAAAATGGATTTTCCTGGGAAATATGTTAAGGAACATCCTTTCCTGGATAATGATTTGAATAAAAGATGAAAAAAAAAAAAACAGCTCACCTTAATGGCCTGTGGTGTGGGGAAGCAAGGAAACCGTGGAGTCGTCACGTGTAATCCATAAGGAAAAAAGGAGAAAAATCCAGCTTCCAAAAATATCCAAATTTATTTAAGATAAAAGTATTTTTTTTTATTATCATGACTATGAGTCCTGATAGAGCACGTAAAGCTGCACAATTATTCACCACAGAAGGGTTACTCGCAGGTGCTCAATCCGACCCTGATCAATTTGTTTCTGATACAAAGAAACTTGAAAGATTAATGATGAGTGAAACTAAAATCTGGTGGGATTTTTATTTTACTATACTGGACAATTATGTCCGCAAAGACATGATCCCAAGGGGATTACGTTGGAAAAAAATTCCCACCACTGTATACTCACAAGAATTTGTGGACGAATGGAACTTACGATTGAGTAATTGCTCCATCAACCTTATGAAACTCATCATGAAATATGAAGATTTGAAGCTTAAAAATGTTCAATCAGAGATTACTGACATTAAAACTAGTCTTAAAAGTAAAGATAATGTTAAGTTTGAAGAAGAATTTTTGAACATACAGCAATCCATTTCTAAATTGGAAAATACAATCATGAGTGGGAAGAAAAATAAATTTCAGCTTGATGTACAAGACTACCAGCTGAATTAAGTATATGAGTGGGGCAGAAATCACCTAAACATCCCCGTCCCATTTTGAAACGCACCAGTAACTCGTCTGATATCTCTGAACGGCGAGTGTCTTTCAGCTCGTCTGATGCAGAGTCAATGGACAATAGCTCCAATGAGGTCTATCATGATGCAAAATCAACTAATAATGTTGAAAGCAATAATTCATACTATCGAAGACACAAGAAATATCAATCAAAAAACGCAAGAGGCGCGGGGGCCGTAAACATCGCAGGAAATACAAGGATGGCCACCCGCAACAAGAAATAATATAAAATTCTCAAGGTAGTTTTTCCACTGTTTTAAGTATTTCTGATCATATCCTTACAGTGGAACAATTGCAAGTTTTATCTCTAGGACTTAATTTTGCACCAGATTTTCATTTTGATCTCTTTCATAAATTGCTGGACATCAACAGATTTATTCGCAATCTGACTGTTAAAAAACATTTCTTTTCATGTGATTCTGAAAAGGTGAATCTGACTCTTAACATTCAGAATGAATATTGTGGAATAAAGTTTGGTTAACAATGTGCATTAAAAAATCTTGAGGACTTGAAAATGACTAACTCATTGGTAGAGAAAAATGTCAATTATGCTGAGCGCTTGTGCACTAAAAATCCTATGTTTTATCCTATTCAAATTGTTATGTAACGTGAGTTGAGAGCTCTGGATATTTCTGTTAAAGCACAAAGATACAGAGGTAATTTGAGTCTCAAACAACGTAATGCCATTTATGAGTTAAAAAATATGCCAGACATAACAATAAAGAAGGTAGACAAAGGTGGCTTTTATTGTAGTCATGAATACATTTGTTTATAAAAGTCAGATTATACTACTGATTTGTGTAATTTCATTATACAGGCTATACAATTTTTGATGAATTACAATTATTTCTCTTTCAATCGACAGTTTTATCTCCAATACAAGGGGGTTTCAATGGGCGGTAATCATTCATCCTAAGTGGCTAATTTGGTAATGTCTTATTGGGAGTAATTGTTTCTGTACACTGATAATAACACCTTTTTGTCTGATATATTTTGGTATGGCAGATATATCGATGACACACTCCTTATTTGGGAGTGGCGATGTATCTGCCATACCGAAACTTGCAGATTATTTCAATTCTAATGGGCTTGATCTTCAGTTCACCTGCAGCTTTGATTCCCATGTAATTTCATTTTTAGATTTGAAGCTGCAGGGAGTTGAGGGTAGTAGCATCATTAGATCTACTCATTTCAAACCATTGTCAGGTAACAGCATATTGCATGCTTCTAGTAGCCATCCTAACCATACTACTAAATCTGTACCAGTAGGCGAATTAACTAGGATCACCAGAAATTGTAGTGATACTGTTGCCCTTAAGCAAGAAGTAGAATCATGCTGCAATAAATTAAAAAAAAGAGTTTAGCCAGTTTGGTCTCTTAATAGAGCCAAGGAGATTGTACGGAAAAAGAAACGGGATGATATGCTGCTGCCTAAATTGAAAAATAATAGTGACATGGGGAACAATAAGATTGTGTGTTCTATTCAATATAGTCCTCAATTTAAGGATATCAAATCTATAATTCTTAAAAATATTCCCATTCTTTATGAGGATGATGTTTTATCCACTATACTTTCATCTGGTTGTCAGGTTGTAGCAAAAAGGGCTAACACCTTGGCTAATATTTTGTCGCCAAGCTACTTTGACCTCAAGGCCGGGGTCACACTGGCGACAAAATTGGACGACTGCAAAGCGACAAAATATCGCATTGCAGTCGGACCAATGTTAAACTATGGAGCATCTCCCACCATCTGATTTTTTGTCGTCCGTTTTATACGTGCGAGT
>VIAB01028203.1:2008-13961 GCA_009801035.1 Oophaga pumilio
GAAATTCGGAGACATGTTGTCAGTAGTTTATAGAATAAAAGAGAGATTTACATTTTACTCAAATATACCTATAAAGAGAAAAATCAAGACAAACTGAAAATTTTGCAGTGGTCTCTTAAATTTTCCCAGAGCTGTATATGTAATGTCGAGGGATATACTTCTCCCTTATAATCAAGCAGGTGGGTAAGATAATAGATTAAATAGTTAAAGGTAAACACTTACATGAAATGACCACCAGTATGTGTGTTGTCCCCTCTGCCCAGCTTCGATCTTGTCTTTGTCAGGAGGTGTGTTCTGTATATGGAGTTTGCAAACTATTCTAGGAAGATCTGCACTCCAGAAGGCAAATAGCGCTCCGTCCCTCCCGAGTCTCTCCGTATGGCTAAGCAGTACTGTATATCCACATATGGCGTATTGCTACATTCAGCAGAAATGATGTGACAAATTTTGGTGCCATTTTTAACTATTTCCTGGTGTGAAAATGTAAAGTCTGGGGCTAAAACAACATTTTTGTGGTAAAAATTTAATTATTTTCTCTTCACTGCCCAATGGTATAAAATTCTGTGACATGCGGTATCAAAATGATCACTGCACCCCTAGATGAATTCGTTGAGAGGTGTAGTTTGTAAAATGGGGTCACTTATAGGGCATTCTGCTGTTCTGGCACCTCATGGGCTCTCCCAGTGGGTTATGGCACCCGCAAACCATAACAGTAAAATCTGTACTATAACATGGCGCGCCTTTTCTTCTGAGCTTTGCACTGTGCCTGAAAAGTAGTTTTCGATTACATGTAAGGTAATGGTGCAAACAGAAAAAATTGCACAACAAACTGAGAATTCATTTTTTCCTATTACTCTTTATAAAATTTTAAATTTGGGGCTAAAACAACATTTTAGTGGGAAAATGTAACTATTCTTTCTTCACCATCCAATGGTATAAATTTCTGTGAGGCACATATGGTGTCAACCTACTCACTGCACCCCTAGATGAATTAATTGATAAGTGTAGTTTGTAATTTTACATTATATATATAGGGGTTTCCTGCATAACAAGAGGCTTCCTTGGTCAATAAGGATATCCTTATCAGCTTAATCGGTGAAAGATGCTTTATTCAATGTAAGTTATAAGGGATCCTGGTGAAAGTGCTGTGGGACACAGGTGCCCAAGCGAGTTTCCTAAGTGAAGAATGGAGAAGGTGTCATCTTCACACATACCTGCCTTCGTCCTCTAAAAGAACTCTTAGGACTTGTGGAACGCCAACGAAAATCTGTTAATCAATGAACGGGGTGGAAGTCACATTTCAACTCAGGGCCACGAAGAACTGCAACGCCATTGAGTTATTGGTATCTGTTCTTGTCACCAGTGATCAGAAGGTGGCTGAAGAACCTATCCTGGGTTACAATGTTATCAATGAGGTTATCAAAAACCACAAATCAGGGACACTCATGGTGGATACGATAGCCACATCTCTTGCCATGCCCAACACACCGTGGCATAAAACGTGATTCGTGGGATAAAAAAAAGCACAGAACACAATGAACCTGAAAGAAGTAAAGGTAGGTCTGCATCCAACCATCATCTCTGCAAACAGAATGGTGGAAGTGAGGTATGGGGTTCGGGTGGAACCAGAAAGAAAACTCCAGAGGAGACTGTGCTGAAAGACCTGTTCAGAACTTCCCGAGGGCCTCATCCAACGTGAGACCGTGCTTGTTGTGCACTATTGCTATTCATTTAATTACTGCAGGGTATTTGCTCATTTTGTTTTTATTTTAGTTTTTTTCTGTTTACTGGCGAGTGTGAACATTTTTCTACACGTTACATGTAGACCAACTTATACTCCAGTTCATCTGTTTAGGTTTTCACTGTATAAATAGATCAGCAAATGTTTAGTTACTGTTTAACCTTCATAAGGAAACAATTCAGAACTTTTTCAACCTCGACTGATATGCAGTCATCCTGAAACCAGACACTTAACCAACTTTGCGCAACCTTTGTAGTCATTAAGCATCACTATTATTTGTATTCGCAGCCCCCAGCCCTACGTGCTCTTTCACCTGTAATAAAAGTTTTTGTAAATAGGCACTTTGCACCTATATACAGATTCCATCAACTTGCTAAGGATGAAAGATACTCTTAGGCCGGGGTCAGACATGCGAGAAACTCACACGAGTCTCACATGTCAATACCCGACACTGCCGCCTGCACTCGGACAGGAGTATGTGGCTGCATGAATTTCTATGCAGCCGCACACTCCGGTCCGAATGCCGGCGGCAGTGACGGGTATTGATATACGAGACTCGTGCAAGTTTCTCGCATGTCTGACCCCGTCCTTACTCTAGAAATAATATGGAGACCTTTGTTATCGGGTATTGTGTGTTATACATACAAGTTTTATATATAAGAGACTGAGAAAATGAAGTCATGAGTCGCAAACATTCAGCATAAGACATGGGAGTAGGACAGTCACTAAAAGATTGTAATGTCTCCACGCAGTAACGTTATTAGCAGCACATCTGTTTACATGGGCGATGTGCTGCCGAGAACACACACTTGATATTAAACACATACAGTACATTCCACAAACACACATTCTTGTCTAATCAGTGCTTGGAGATTATCACAATTTCTGTGTTTTGTTTTGTCACCGCTTTTTAGGCCAGGGTCACACTTGTGAGTGCAACGCGAGAAACTCGCGCCAGTCTCTCGCCTCAATACCCGACACTGCTGCCGACACTTGGGACAGGAGTGGACGGCTGCATGTATTTCTATGCAGCTGAACGCTCCTGTCCCGAGTGCCGATGGCAGTGCCGGGTTATTGAGGCGAGAGACTCGCGCGAGTAAGCCTGGTGTAGAAAACATCTTTGAATCTTTGAAATCTCTCATTTTTGCTTTCGTGTGGCATACGGCACTGCTTTGTGGTGTTCTTAAAGGTCTCTTACTTACATGATTGTGACAGCCATATATCATATCATTTATGGTAAAATGAGTACTGTTTTACTATATTCTTAAAAAAGTTGATGTATATAAAATATTCTTGTGGGCAGGCAGACTAACACTAGGCTTGCTGCATTTGTGACCTCTTGTGGTCATTATGTATATATCAGGTTTACTATTACACATCAACTGCAAAAGTACATACAAGTGCAAGGATTTGTTCACACGTTTTTGCTGCATTTTTTTCTGCAGGCAAAACCTGCTGTAAGCTGCTACAAGCAAAAGCAGGTTTTGCTGCATTTTTTTTGCTGTGTATTAATTGTCTCTTGTGAATGCTGATAACGTTTAAGGCCCCCCTAAAAAAAATAATAATAATAATGCTACTTCCTTAACCCCTTTACCCCCAAGGGTGGTTTGCACATTAATGACCAGGCCAATTTTTACAATTCTGACCACTGTCCCTTTATGAGTTTATAACTCTGGAACGCTTCCATGGATCCTGGTGATTCTGACATTGTTCTCTCGTGACATATTGTACTTTATGTTAGTGGTAAAATTTCTTTGATATAACTTGCGTTTATTTGTGAAAAAAATGGAAATTTGGCGAAAATTTTAAAAATTTCGCAATTTTTCAACTTTGATTTTTCATGCCCTTAAATCACAGAGATATGGCACACAAAATGCTTAATACGTTTAGAAAGCCTTTGCAGGTGATTTTTGTTAATTATTCTGATATGACTTTTGTTTTTTTTTATTTTACCAAGGGTAACAGGAAAAATTGGACCCCAATAGTTATTGTGCAATTTGTCCTGAGTACGCTGATACCCCATATGTGGGGGGGAACCACTGTTTCGGCGCACGGCAGAGGACTGAAGGAAAGGAGCGCCGTTTGACTTTTTCAGCGCAAAATTGCCTGGAATTGAGATAGGACGTCATGTCGCGTTTGGAGAGCCCTGATGTACCTAAACAGTGGAAACCCCCCAATTCTAACTCCAACCCTAACCCCAACACACCCCTAACCCTAATCCAAACCCTAACCCTAGCCCTAACCCTAACGCTAACCCTAATGGGAAAATGGAAATAAATAATTTTTTTAAAATTTTATTATTTTTCCCTAACTAAGGAGGTGATAAAGGGGGGTTTGATTTACTATTTATAGCGGGTTTTTATGATTGGCAGCTGTCACGCTAAAAGACGCTTTTTATTGCAAAAAATAGTTTTTGCATCACCACATTTTGAAAGCTATAATTTTTGCATATTTTGGCCCACAGAGTCATGTGAGGTCTTATTTTTTGGGGGACGATTTTTTGATCGCTTTTTATTATGATTTTTAGGAGGCAGAATGAACAAAAACCAGCAATTCATGAATTTCTTTTGGGGGGGGCCTTTATACCGTTCCTCGTGTGGTAAAATCGATGAGGCAGTTTTATTCTTCGGGTCAGTACGATTACTGCGATACCTCATTTATATCATTTTTTTATGTTTTGGCGCTTTTATACTATAAAAACAATTTTATATAAAAAATAATTATTTTTGCATCGCTTTATTCTGCGAGCTATAACTTTTTTATTTTTTCGCTGATGATGCTGTATGGCGGCTCGTTTTTTTGCGGGACAAGATGACGTTTTCAGCGGTATTGTGTTTATTTATATCCATCTTTTGATCGCGTGTTATTCCACATTTTGTTCGGCGGTATGATGATAAAGCATTGTTTTTTTGCCTTGTTTCTTTTTTATGGGGTTCATTAAAGGGGTTAACTAGTGGGACAGCACTGTGCACGGCACTGTGTCAGATCAGCGATCTGACAGGCAGTGCAGGAGGCTTCTCAGCGCCTTCTCTCAGCAGGCACTGAGAAGCCACCTCCCTGCAGGACCCAGAGGGACCCCGTGGCCATCTTGGATCCGGGGGCCTGCAGGGAGGATGTGTTCTGAGGGTCTCAGGGTAGCACGTAGTGAGCCCACTCCCTGCGCGATGCTTCCCTATTCTGCCGGAACACTGCGATCATGTTTGTTCGCAGTTTGCCGGGGGTTAATGTGCTGGGAGCGGTCCGTGACCACTCCTGGCACTTAGTGCGGGGTGTCAGCTGTGATAATCAGCTGACACCTGGTCACGTTCAGCTGCGCTCCCCCCGTGAGTGCAGCTGATTGCATATGACGTAGTATACCGTACACGGTCATATGGGCCCGGGTCACCTGGACGGGATAGTACATCAGATATCAGAAAGGGGTTAAGGTTTTTGCACCAAAAACGCAGCAAAATCTGATACCTGTATTTTTTCTGCACTTATTTGCTGTTTCCTATGGGTGAAAAAACACTGCAAAAATGCTGAAACAAGTGACATGCTGCAGTTTTCAAAAACGCAGCAGTTTGCCAATTCAGTCAGGAAATTAAAACCAATGTATGTGTATGAGATTTCTGAGGTCTCATAAGCTCTGCTGGTACTGTAAAACGCAGCTTAAAATTTTCTTAAAAGAGCAGCAGAACAAATGCAACGTGTGGACATAGCCTAAACAGGAGATGTATTGGCGAGAAAAATGATATGATAGTTTTTTGCAAATAGAATATTTGTCATATGATGTCATATCATATCATGTGGGGATGAAAGGGCATTCTGACAATTTAAACAGGTTATTAAACAATAGGGATGAGCGAAGTTGCTCGGTGATACTCAGTTATTACTAAAGTATCACGGTGCTCGGATGTGCTCGATACTCAGCGAGTAATGGGCGGTACTCGATGTAAAACTCAAATCCCTGATCTTTGGCAACTTTTACGCAGTCAATAAGCATATATAAGCAATATTGCCTCTGAGTCACTGCAATGCTGTAGCCATCTTGGTTGTGGCATTACTGTGATTGGCTGGCCACGTGACATCCCCAGAGGTTATAAAAGAACAGATGCCGCCTGGCTCGGCACACTGACACCATTGCACAGCTCTGTGACTACGTATTGGAGGGAGAAAGTGCTTGTCAAGGCCTGTGTGGTCACACTATAACAAATCAGAGGCCTGTAGTGTTGATATTGGTGCTGAACCTGAGCCATCATACCAAGAGCTCTTATAAGGGCTAATCGATTGCGGCACATACAATCTGCATTTAGCCTAAGGAGGCAGAGAGAGTCACAGGAGCAGGGAGAGTGACAGAATCCAGTCTGTAGACAGGGTTTAGGCCTGTGCAATCAATTGGCAAATATAAAATATATCTGCAGGGTTTTTTTGTGGGTGCAGAAAAAATTAAACGTATTTTGATCCATCAAATATTATGTGCTTTAAGGTCCTTTCTTGTGTTATATAACACACCCAAAAATCATTGAAACATTTTCTTGGGCTAAATTTCTCAGCTATACACTAGTCTGTAGTGTGGAGCAAATTTCTGTGATCTCAGTGAACAAAAGCCTCCATTTCTCAGACACACATTTTTACATGGTCTGTGAGAATTCTTGTGATCTCTAAAAAGGAACAAAAGCTTTAAAAAAAAATTGTAAGCTTCTATTTCTCAGACATACAGTGTTATGTGGCATGTGAACATTTCTGTGATCTCTAAAACTGAGAAAAAGCATTGCAACATTTTTCTGAATTGAATTTGATCATCGTTCATACACTTTTGCATTCTTTCTGTTACATTATGGTGGAGTAAACTCACAAAAACTGCTTTGATTGCTGCAGCTGACCAATTTCTTTCATTAAAAATAAATTTGGTTTCAAGAGACCTAGCAATTACAAAAAGTGTAAGGCATGCATTAAGGGATGGGGAAAAGGAAGTGCTGATGATGGTGTGTGGCACCCCAGGAGTCCGGTTACCACAGTGGCATTGCCTCCCTCACAAGGGGTGATGTCATGCTTGGAAGCAAGGAGGAGTTCCCTGATCAGATAACATCAGCATCCAACACTTTTCCTGACTCCAGGCCAGAAGGGGGACCTCAAAACCCGGTTTTAGAGGAGCTTCCCTATTAGTTCTGGCCTGGAGGCAGGGTTAGTCAGTCAGTTCTGGGGACTGGAAGAGTGAGGAGCTCGTCCCCAGACTAGAGTTGCAGTCTGAGTCAGAGAAGATTTAGAGAGGAAGAGGGAAGTCTAGGAAAACCTGGGGAGTGGAGCTCACCCCAGAGTAGAGCGCTAAATGACCGGACACAGGAGTCCGTGGTTGCAAGGGTACTAAGGTCCCAGCAGCTAAATCCGGAGGGCAGGGAACTGCAGGTCTCCTGGCCCATCAAACTCTCGGCGTACAGCAGATCACAAAGGAGCGACACCTGCAATAGGCAGCACAGTAAGCAGGCCTCCAACACCATCTGGCTTAGGGAATCCTCAATTGTTTCCAGGCTGTCCGGATCTCCATTTCCATCTGCTAGCAGTGCTCCGGTCTGCACTTCAAATCATCAAGTAAAGGTAAAGGAAACTACAGTTCAAGTGTCTGCAGTTATTCATTATTCCCTCAGTCCTGCACCCCAACTTCACTATCTTTCATAAGAACTATAACTGCCTGGGGCCTAGCTCTTCCCGTGAAGAGCTGTAACAACTCTGCTGCATCACCAACGGCCCCATCGGTCTCCTTAGGCAGCGTCGGCTATCTCCTTATTGCCGAAAACCACAGGTGGCGCCACAAGTTAATACCCTATAAACTATCCTCCTCATTTATTTTATTGGACGCCCATGGCCACGGACCGGGTCACTGCTGCTGCGACATTCAATGAAGGACCGGCCCGGTACCGAGTACCCCACGGCCCTGCGGGGCGCTTCATTTGCATGCGGATGCTGAGGACATTGGGCAGGTGTTACTACGCCTGTTGCTGGAGCACAAGAAACACGCCCATCCACGACACATGGTCCTGTCCCCCTTTGTAGGGAGGCATGGTACACCACTTCTGAAGCCAGAGGAGTTCAAACAGGTGATAGCAGATAATGCTTCCAGCAGGCTTTGCAACACCACACTTAGGGCCCCGTCACATATAGCGACACACCAGCGATCCCAACAACGATCAGGATCGCTGGTGTATCGCTACATGATCGCTGCTGAGCTGCCAAACAGGCAGCGATCAGGACAGCGACACGGCGGGTAATGTCGCCTAGTTACCCGCAGTGTACGTTGGATACCAGCCCGCTTGTGCAGGAAGCTGGTAACCAAGGTACACATCGGGTTTCCAGGCGCTGCGTGGCAACTGGAAACCCGCTGTGTACCTTGGTTACCAGCTCCCCTGCAGCAGCGGGCTGGTATCCAATGTACACATCGGATTTCCAGGCACAGCCCCGCACCTGGAAACCCGATATGTACCTTGGTTACCAGCTGATCGCTGGTCTCCTGCCTGCCACACACAGCGGTGCGTGCTGGCTAGCAGGAGACCAACGATCAAAAAAATGTCCAGGACATTCAGCGACAATCAGCGATACCCAGCAGGGGGGCTGATCGTCGCTGAATGTCACACACAGCGATATCGCTGGGTAGATCGCTGTTGCGTCACAAAACTAGTGACTCAGCAGCGATCTCGCTAGCGAGATCGCTGTGTGTGACGGGGGCTTTATTCCTCACCCTAATCCTCCTTCCTCCCACCATGTTGAGTCCCAGGAGACTAGTGATCCCACACTAGGACCAATATTTCTTGATTGTGGTCTCTCAACCTGCATGCTCCAAGAGGGCAGGCGGACATGCTGTTTAGGGATGCACAAAACAAAGAGCAGCCATGTCCACAAGAACATGATGATAGGGAACGGCAGATTTGGGATAAGATAGATGATGATGAGACACAGTTGCCACTTAGTCTTGTTGTTAAGCTGCAAAGTCAGGAGGACCAGGGTGTGGTGGTGGAAGACAAGGTCAGGAGGGGACATATCGCATGTGCAGCTGGTGCGGCTGCACTGGGGCCCGGAGGTGGAGGGGGGCACCTGCAGGGCAGCTAACACAGAGGGCAAAATGGCCTGTTTATCCAGACCCAAGACTTTGGGGGGCCACTGGCCAGATGAAATGATCTCTGCATCTCCGCTGCCTATAGGAGAAAATGGCAGCGGAGCTGCAGGGATATGTCCTGCTCCTTGGCTGCGCTCCCTGTCTGACACAGCATCGCGGCTGGATGACATCAGCATTAGCGCGCTTCTGTGTCAGACAGAAAGCTGCCAGTGACGCAGATGCTTCGGGGAACATGTGTGGAGCCCAGCTGCGCTTGGAATCTCATTTCCCAGAGGGATGCACCGAAGGTAATGACCACTAGAGGACCCAATATGCATACACACATCTTCACCAATCCCTAGAGCCACCAGAGGGAGCCTTTTTAGAATATATAAGGATGGTGAAGCCACAGGAGTTAGTTAGTCTGAGGGCTGCAGCCTGCAGTGTCACCTCGGAGAACGAGAGGAGAGTTGTTAGTTGTTAGTTCTCTTGGAGAGAAGCAAGTAGAGAGTGAGTTCTAGGAGCGAGCACAGATCAGTTAGTCTGCAAAGCCAGGTGCAGGTCAGACGGTGAAGACTGATAGCCGTTCCAGACAGAGCTTGGAAGGAAGAAGTGAGAGAGAGAACAGCAGTTGTTGAAAGAACCTGAAATCTGCAGCTCTAAGCTTAATTCAATGTGTGGAGGCTAGTACAAGTGGCAAGATAGCCACTCCAGCCTAGTCAGAACTGAGTCAACCGAGTTCAGTTCAGTGAGCAAGCGTGCCGACGCTTTGAGAGCGGTGAAGAAAGGGAAGAAGCAGCCACCTATTGCCAGAGTGTGCTTATGTGAGGGTCGAGTAGGACGAAAGGCGAGTGGAAGAGAAGAAGAGAGTGCCAGAGGTGGAAATAGCATTGATAGCTTACCTCTACTCTGAATAACCGGACACCGGGTCCAAGCTTGCTAGAAACTACACGATTAGTAGGAGATACCGGAGATCCTGGAGAACTTCAAGTTCCAGGAGCCCAGGAGTGCTGATACGTAACTGGGGTCAGGAAGACGGAGTCTAGCAGGGCCCTGCAAACAGAGACACTGTTCTATCCAAGAGAAGGCCCTACCACAAAGTCAGCCGGGCATGTAAAGTTGAAGACAGAGTTAGGCCTCGTTTCATACAGGTCAGAGACTCACATTATAGAAGTAAGGAGGCCCTACACCTACTCAGTGGGAAGAACTGGACGTGCATCCTTCACCCTGCCAGCACCCCGGGAAGTGCCTGCCATTCCATCAGTAAAGGTACAGAAAGAGACTTTTGTGTGTGTGTTCACATTATTACTCCTGCGGCTGAACTCCCCTTCTCCATCCTGCACCCTTACATTCCGTTTACCCTGAAGGACCCCAGCCTTGCCTGTGGAAGGCTTAACACCTTGCTGCCCAACACCAACCCTTCAGCGGATCTGCATAGCGTCACGAACAGGATCCGAAGCTCGTGAAATGCGAGTCCTGTGTGCCTGAATTTACTGTTTTGTGCAAAAAGACTGTACTTGCTATTTTTGTGACTTTGCCGCCATTTTACCGCCATGTTCGCGCCCTGAGGCGCTGGTGAAGAAGGGGGGCGTGCATTCGTGGGCGTACCCCCCTGTGGCGTGAAAATTATGGCTGCCCTATCCAAATGTTTCTACAACATAAGGTCATGCCCCACAGCAAAGGAGATCCGCCTCCTCTTCATCCTCCGTGCAAAGAAGAGAAAGCGAAAGTCCCGCCTCCACGGAAAAGACCAGAGCGTTCCGGATGGGAAACACAGTCTGGCCTGGAGAAAGATGGCAGAAGGACAGGAGTCGCTGTGTGGGGGAATGGAGGTGCGCAGACCCTGTTCCCCTGAAGAGGCGCAGCCTGTGCCCGAACCATACCCAGGTTGGGAAGGAGATGGAGAGCCCTGTCGTGTGGAGGAGGTGGATGCTGCGCTGCGGGATCTGGCCCGACACAGCGCTGAGATGGAGGCGATGGAGCGGAGCTGGCGGGCCCTGAAGCTGCGGCTGCAGCGGGACCGACCGCTCTCCCCCTGGATGCGCGACTGCCACTCGTGCCACCACTGGAGCCAGTGGCTGAGAAGGAGCCGGAGGCCGAACCCGGAAGAGCTGTACCTGACCCCGCCGAGGACACGGCGAGAGGAGAGGAGGCTGCGGAGGCCTTGCCCGGACCGGAATGCCAGCCAGGCCTGGAACCAGATGTTGTACCGGAAACGAAGGAATGCAGTCCCCCGGTAGGGACGATGGAAAAGATCCTGCCCGGAGCTGTTGAAGTGGACTGGGAGGAAATGGAGATCCTGGACGACGAGGAGTACGCCGCCCAGAAAGATAACGAGTGGAGACGCCGTGAACAGGAGGCGCAGCAGCAACGGGAGCAGCGTGAGGCGCAGCGGCTTCGCCAGAGGTACAGAGAGCAAGATCTCGCAGATGAGAATGTACGGCGAGACAGAGGTATGCTCCGGGAACCGCGGCGCCAGGGGGCAATACAGGAGTTCAAGCTCCAGGGAGGCTGGGGGTTCATACATGAGCCCGGGCTCTACCAGGAAGTTTTTGTAAACTGCCGGGCCGTAGAGGCCCATCTGCCTGAGGGACACCCGGACAGGGACTTGCTAATAGGGGATGTTGTCACCTACACGCGGCATTGGGGGCTTAAGGGGTTGTATGCCCTAAATGTCTCCAGAGTCAGCGCCCCAGTCCCGGAAGCAGGGAATGCGCCACGTGTCTCGGCGTCCCAGGCCTCAATTACTCCAGCGCCTGTCCGCGCACCAGTGCCACGCTCTGATACGCTGCAGAGTGCAGCGGCTGCTAGCGCACCCCCTGCTGAGCCATGCTTGTGCACGTTGCAAAGTTCAATTTTAAGTGAGGCACCTGTCAGGCCTCCAGGAAATCGTATGGAGAAAGTTGTAATTAGAACTGTGGCTACCCAGACCCCGGTAGCAGCACACGATATAATGGTGCTAAACTCAAGGAGACATGGTGTGTTTCCAGCCCCAGGGGTGGAAAACGTCGAGATGCCTAGAGATTCTCCTCCAGAAGAAGACCAGTAGGACCCGGACAGGGTTTACTGAACTGTAGAAAGTTTAAAGGTTGCTTCACCCGAACGGGTGCATGTCAGTTTTATTGTTTACATGTTGTGCCTTATAA
>VIAB01028208.1:0-11501 GCA_009801035.1 Oophaga pumilio
TTACTGACATTGTATACATATCCATTAGACAGCGTGACACTGCATCCCTGTCCTGACTTTTGGAAATGTAGTGAGGGTCTCGTTGTGTTTACCGTGGAAGAAGGAGAAGCTTATACTGCCAGATCTGTATACTGGATGGATAGCACTTGGTGTATGCAGATGAGCAGATCGGGCACTATGTGAATTTGCTTGTTTGGGTGGTTTTTCCCGTGAAATTCGATTCATGCAGAAGTTATTCACGTATTATTCTTTAAGATCTCTGCAGACCCCAGAGCATAATAAACAATGTGTACAAAAATTAAAAAATCCTTATACTCCTCCTCCACTCACCTCTCCGGCCCCTCTGCTTCTCACCACCTGTCCGGTCCTTGTTGCATCTTCGGATTGCCATCGGCTATGCTGAAATCTATGGGCCTCTCACGCTAGGCCGGGGCTCACGGGTTTGATGAGCCCAGTAGGGATTTGAGCATGCATTTGCAAAGGTCACGGTGCATGTCGCAACATCATGACGTCACCACTTGCAGATGCATGCGCAGAACCCTCCTGGGCTCATCAAACCCACAAATGTTGGCCTTGATTGAGAGGCCCATGAAGTTCAACACAGCTGACGGAGGTCTGAAGATGTGACAATGACCAAACGGGTGGCAACGACCATGTTGCTGAATAGGGGCGGACGCGAATTACAAAAATCCTGCATTTCGGCGAATGCGGATTTTTGTAAAATTAGAACAGAATTCAATTGCACTCGAGTTTATCCACTCATCTTTAGTATCTGTAGAGACAAATATCTCTGTATAATGCAACAGAGTGAATTCTCCTAATTTTGAGAAACATATTCTTCATTTGTTCGGTATATAAAACTAATTCCATTTATAAATGCACATAAATTGGTGGAAAATCAGCCAGTGCAATACTCCCTATTTAAAATAGGTCCAAAAGTTTTGTTAAACTACCATTTATTTGTATAACCAACTAAAATGAATCCACAAGGTATCTGTGTTGATGGCAAAGGGGGGTGCGTGTCACTCAATGATCAGAAATGGGAGAAGGAAAGATCAGACTTCAAGACACAGCTGTGCAATAAACACCTGCACCGAGTTGGGGGACACAGCAGAGTTGGGGGACACAGCAAAGGCAAGAAATGATTCTGAAATGTCTGAACAAGACAGTCACTCGCCTTCATTTCATGAAGGGGAGAGCAGAGGCGCATCTGGGGGGGGGGGGGCTGGCGGGGCATGTGCCCCAAGTGCAGCCGGCAGGGGGTGCGTCATCAGTCTGCCTGATGCGGCGGTCCAAAGTGTCTCCCTGAAGGCTGCATTTTGCTGCCCCCTGGACTGAGAGTCGACCGTTCTCTTTCAGACATGAGTACTATTGAAGCTCTGATCGCCGGGCTAGGGCAACGTCAGTAGCATGATCAGGGCATGTGATCACCGGCTCATAAAGATTGTTGGTAAGTGCTCCAATGGAGCTGGAGAGACCAAAGATTTAGTGAAAAGGGGGTTGGGCTAGATTTAGTGAAATGAGGGGGTGGGGGATATTTAGCGAAATGGGATGGGGAAGATTTAGTGTAAGGGGAAAGATTTCAGGACACAGTTTGGGGAAAGGAAGAAAGTGAGGACCTAGTATTATTAATAAGGAGGTGATGGCGGGCATGTATGAGCAAACAGTATGAGGGGGGCATGGGTGCAGACACAGTATGCTGTGCACTTTCTTTTGTAGCTGCACATCTTTATGCAGTGTAGAAGTAACTATACCTAACCGTGCCAAAACCACTAGCAGTACTAGACCCGCATAACAGTGCCATAAGTTGTTAAAATAACATTTCCTGAAATAAAATCAGATCTGTCACCAGATTTCACAATACAAGCTGGATAAATTATTAAACATCTCTATTAATGATGAATGTGCATCCATGTTTATGAAAGTTTAACTCCATTCCTGCCCACCTAGCCTGATTGACAGCTCCTCAGTGTCCCTTATCTCTGCTGCTGCTGTGATCTCATACTGCTCAGTACAAGCTGCAGCTATTAGTCAAGCTGAAAGTAATTTAATAATGTATAGAGTTTGTGTCTTAATAACAATGATATACAGTGCCACGATTATACACATGTTTATACAAGTTGTAGTGCCATGAATAAAATCAGTACCAACATACAGGAATATCATAACAGCTCCATATATAATGATATAATCACAGTGCAAAACAATCTGTATATACAGTGGGTACGGAAAGTATTCAGACCCCTTTACATTTTTCACTCTTTGTTTCATTGCAGCCATTTGGTAAATTCAAAAAAGTTCCTTTTTTTCTCATTAATGTACACTCCACACCCCATCTTGACTGATAAAAACCAGAAATGTAGAAATTTTTGCAAATTTATTAAAAAAGAAAAACTGAAATATAACATGGTCATAAGAATTCTGACCCTTTGCGCAGACACTCATTTAAGTCACATGCTGTCCATTTCCTTGTGATCCTCCTTGAGATGGTTCTACTCCTTCATTGGAGTCCAGCTGTGTTTAATTAAACTGATAGGACTTGATTTGTAAAAGCACACACCTGTCTATATAAGACCTCACAGCTCACAGTGCATGTCAGACCAAATGAGAATCATGAGGTCAAAGGAACTGGCCAAGGAGCTCAGAGACAGAATTGTGGCAAGGCATATTAATAATATTCTAAACCTTATGCTTTTTAATTTCAGTTAATTCTGCCTGGTACCCTAAAAATAATTTAATTAGTGTTGGTAATTCTCTACCTTAAATTTTAATGTATAACAAATACAATGTTGGATAATACGATCTCGGATGGCTGTACAATGGCAATTGGTGGAGGAAGCGATTTTTTTTAGTGTATTTATTTATCAATTTTTCTCTTTTCAGTTTTAGGTTAAAGACTGTTGGCAGACATTATTATTGTATTTTAGTTTTTTAAATTATGCTTTTCCATTGTAACTGGAGCTGCACAACATAGGGGGAATCTGTCCGGTTTTAGTGAGAATTGTCACTGTAAGGGCTATGCTGAGTCTAGTCCAGCCCATAAATGTGACTACCATAACCAATAGAGGGTGGTGCTGTGTATGAGAATCAGAGACGACAGAAGTGGTAAGAGGAGGCTGCTCACACTGCTATGCTCGCTCTCTATCTAATCTAATATTTATAATGGCTTTGTAACAATTACAAGGAATCTGTCACCAGGTTTTTGCTACCTAAGATGCATCACTATGTCACCACCAATGTGTCACTTGCTGGGCTGCTTGCTGTAGTTTGCTAATAGCACAGTTTTATCAGCAGGAGATTATCACGAGAGCACTGGTAAACCTGCTGCCAAGTAGTCCTCCATATTCATGAGCACTGTAAAACCCACCCCAACCACTGATTAGCAGCTTTATGCCTATGCACAGTGTATACAGAAAGCAGTCAATCAGTGGTGTGGGCGGGGTTATACAGAGCTCAGCATTTAGAGAACTGGTAGATCTACGGCAGATAAAACAGTGATTTTATCAAAACTGCAGCAAGCAGCCCAGTAAGTGACACATCATGGTAACTGGCATCCCTGTACATACATCATGCTCTCCCAGATAATGAGAGCCCGCTCTATACCCTGTAGATAGTGGCAGTGACACACAGCCAGGATCTGCCTCTAACAGCAGCAGGTGGAGCTGAGATCTACGTATGACTGTTAACAGGTGAAATGAGGCTGTCAATATAAGCAACTGTCGATGCCCCCGCAACGCGATCTTAGGCCACCAACGAGTTGTCATAACAGCGGGCGGTCTGCTGAAGACCTATGTGCCTGCCATCACAGTGCCCCGTTGAAACCCTGCCTATGGCTAGCATCAAATGAGGCCATGATTTGTGCTATTCATAGCAATATTGAAGTGAAGGGAACTAACCAATAAACTAAAAAAAAAAAAATTAAAATGTAAAAACAAATTTGAATGATCCTTCCTTTGTCGGAATTGCATTTATTTTCGCACGTGGATTTTTTTCCCTGCTTTTAAGAACATCACATTGTGAAATCAATGTTATAATTCAGAAGTACAACTCGTCCCGCAAAAAAAAAAAAACAAGCCCTCACCTGTCTATGTGGGGGACAAAATTAAAAAGTTATGACTCTTGGAAGAAGGGATGGAAAAAAAATGAAAAGTAGGGAAGGAGCTAATCCCATGTGCTTAGGATCCTCATGTCCACGACCCAATCATGCCCATCACTAGGCCCAGCAGACACAATAATGTCCCACATACCGTAATCACACAAAAGGAGATTTGGGATTATTTTTTCCATAGTATTGCTGGTAATACATTAGTCATCCAGGAATATTGGAAATCCACAATGTTCTAAGGAAACCATTTCCTCCTATTATTTGGGGGAATGATAACAGCAGCCATTGTTTATTGAAAAATCTATCTTTTAACTATCAATAGCCACTAAAGACAAAAAGAATGAATGAATGAATGAATGAATGAATGAATGAATGGAGTACTTAGTAGCAGGTAGCAGGCATAGATAGGGCCCATCTCTTGGGTCTGTGTGCTGTGTGCTGTCCAATAAAAAAAATCGGGCAGCACACAGACATGGACGTCTGGATGCACCTTTAGATGAAGATTAGTTAGATGCTACTGTGGATGTAAGTTTTATTATTGAGCACTATGGATGCTTGTGCCATGTGCAATGTGGCAGATCTGTAGCACATTACCTGTGTACGTTGCCTATATTGATTGGCTAATTCCAGATCATATTGAAAAACAGAATTTATGTGATTTTTTTAAAAGGGACACTCTAGAGGATGCTCATACACTGTGTTAGGCCTAATGCATGTCCAGAGGAGAAAAGTTCCAGACAAATGGAGCCTCTTTTTCATGTTCCTTGTATCATTGCTCCACCCTTCGGGAGCTGCACTAGGCATAAAATGGCAGCACCGAGACCTACTGCTACCGGAGAGCCTCCACCCTGTATGTACTGCATGTATGGAGCAGGTTTGGGACCTGAGTGTGCACCGTACAGTGTGGTTGTACTTTCAGGCTATCCAGCACCGAGTTTAAAGGGTTTGTCCAGGACTTTAACATTGATGGCCTATCTTTATGATAGGTTATCAGTGTCTGATTGGTGGAGATGGGTGCCATTATTACGTCGAAGGAGCTGTGCAGCTCCATAACTGAGAAGTTCCAACAGCCGCCATCGCTGACAACAGTCGTATCGGTGTGGGTGGCAGGTGTCACACCCTTACCAATCAGACATTGACGACTAAGGATAGGCCAATAATGATAAAGTCCGGGACAACCTCTTTAAACTGGTGCCATCGAAACTGGCTCAGGTTGCAGCAGTTTTACCAGTTAGATGCTGCTGTCAATTGTGACAGCAGTATTTAATAGATCGGAAATGGGGTACCAATTTCATAGTCATAGCAATTAAAGACCAATGAAGGCCGCTGTGTCTACCATGTTTATCCACCTAGGAAGCCCAGCCTCTGGCTGAGCTTCATAGGAGAACGGTAATTTTATAATACATTGCAATATTACAATTATGCAAGTGAATTGTACAAAAGATTGCAAGTTCAAGTCTCGTAAGGGAATAAAAAATGTAGAAAAAAATAGTTTTAAAAAATTATTTTCCCAGAACGTAAATTAATTGCAAAAAAAAAGATTTAAAAAAAAGTACCGGTATCTTATTTGGTATCAACACGTGTGTAACTGTCTCAACTGATATAATATTGTAATGTACTGTATATCTCATTCAATGAATGCCAAAATAAAAAATAAAAATGGATGTTGTCTTTGGTCATATTGGAAAAAAAAGACAGCAGAAAGTTGTATGGGTCCCAAAATTGTACCAATAGAAGCTACAAGCTCCTACCACAAAAAAAAACAGCCCTGATACAAGTCTGTGGACTGAAAAATAACAAAATGTAGGAAAGCGAGAAGAAAAAATGGAAGTAAAGTACTCTGTCGCCCAAAGGCACGCATAAACCTGAATCTGGCCCTATAATATGGCATGAAGGCCCTAGTACAAAGTATGCTTCAATGCTACTTGTGACATTCAGTTTTAACAATTAGCCACTCAACTTGGTAGTTACACTGTCCAGAATATTAATCTATTCCTATCCTGTAAGCTAGGGCGCTGTGGATCTACAATATCCCCCGCGAGGCACTGTGTGATTACCGTAATACATGTGGAGACCTAATAAAGCTACAATTTCACTGCAACTCGAGGCCATGGAGCCATAACACAAAGGAAAATCCTGAAGGAAGCAATAATGGATTCTTATAATCATTCATAGCAACTTCCTTCAGACTTTCCAATGACTAATTTCTGTAGGCTCGTAGTAGCCTGCTAGGCCGCACTTGTAGAGTTGCCTAGCAACATGACCCACAAGATGCCTCTATGGAGCCTGAGCAGGAGCCCTGGCAGCACATATTAATAAGTACCGATTAATAAGTTATTGCACAGCCTGGGACATCACAGTCACAGTACTCCACTTCTTGTTCTTAATTTTTACTCCTTATCTTCTAAGAGCCATGACTTTTTTTCGTGACACAAGTTGTACGGAACAATAATGGGAAAAAGGTGCTTTACTGTTTTTTCGGGTTGACTTTACAGAGTTATGGTAAAAATGACGTGTTAATATTGTTCTATGGACCAATACTGTTATGGAGCATGACGGAGACCCGAAGTGAAAACTTAAAGTGGCTCAGTGAACAAAACCTTGACATTTTAGGTCCACGGCCAGGAAACTCGCCAGATCCCAATCCCATTGACCTTCATAAAGCGGGGAGGACAAACAAAAATACAAAAAGTATGATAAACTACAAGCATTAACTAGTTAACAATGGGATCTCATCAGTCAGGATTTGACCCTGAAGCTGAGATCCGGCAAAGGGCAGAAGTCTGCAGAAATAAGGGTCATCCCTGTAAATATTGAGTCTTTGCATAAACTTGATATATTTGTGAATAAAAGTGTAAAAATGCTGAATGGTACTTCAATAACCAGAGACACATCCAGTGAAAAGATCTAAAAACACTGACGCAGCAAACTATGAGAAAGCCAAAATGTGTGTATAATGATGTATAATATGTAAGACAGATAGATATATAGATATGAGATCCATACTGTAGACATAAATAGATGGATAGATAAATATATAGATCAAATCAAAGAATACAGCCGCACCCTGGAAGCACTAAGATGCATGCACCGAAGGTACTTAGTGCAAAAGCTGGCCAAACAGTGTGAGCCCACCAGCCACTACCAGGTGACCTGATGGGACCCTGACTTAATATTTATCATTCCTCTGTAGGGAAAAAAGCCTACAAATTTAAAGGACAGATTTGATCTAGTACTAATTAAAAACATCCTTAGGGTAAGTGCACATTGTTTTCCTTCCTGAAAAAGCACTTTAAAAATGCAAAAATATTGAACATATGCATGGCAATGTAAAAATTACTTGCTGGCCATATGTTCTGTCTTTCTGAGCTTCTTTTAACAGCGACAGGTCTTACAAGTACATTCTTGTGATGTATTCTGTTGGAATAGTCTCATAAATGATAAAATATGAAGAAAAAAACACGAAGGACATCCAAGTAAACGCTTCAGGAAATACCCCACCGTGGGATTATTAGGCTGATGGGAGGAACGCACAGTCAAATATGGAGGTAATCACCACCTTCAATTGACCAGCATCTAACAGAGTAAAGCAAATGTGAACAGGTGCAAACTGCTGTGACTGAATATACAAACCAAAGAGTACAGCAGCCACGATATGCCCTACGATGGTTGGTTGGGGACTCACATCAATTGGACAATTTGTGCTCTAAGTATAGTGTAAATGTCAGTAATGCAGACAAATGGCATATATTCAATGTTTGCATATGTCTTATACTATGCAGAGTGCTGCAGCATTCATTGGTATGTATATAGTGCAGGCATAACAGCCTGAACCTGTTCAATTCTGTTAGGAGATGCTGCTGCTCAGTTTTTGTGTTTTTTTGTAGACAGATAATATATAGATGATAGATAAATAATAGATAGATAGATAGATAGATAGATAGATAGATAGATAGATAGATAGATAGATAGATAATATACAGATGATAGATAATAGATGATAGTTAAATAGAGATACTTCTTAACAATGAAATTACAACACCAAGAAGGAAAAGCTGTGGAATTATGGAAATCACAGGATGGATAGACAGGTTACTTATATGGAAATGAGGAAAAATGGAAACAAAATTTTCAAAACATCTCGATTTATTCAGCATGGAGTATCAGCACCACATGCAGAAACCTCGCACTTACACGGCTTGGTTGCTATCAATGAGGTCATCAATGGTTGTCTTAAAAATGTTCAGCCACGCTGAATGCACTTGGGCAAATCATCAAAATCCGCCTTTGGCAGCTCCTTTCCAATTGCCAATCAATGACGTCTCAGATGTGCTCGTTGGGAGACATTTTCGGAGACAAGACCATGGGACCACGTTTAAGCCACACAGGCTGCTCACAGTAGGATGAGCATCAGGCAGCCTGTCTTTCTCCTGTTGAAAAACGACTCCTGGGACACTGAGGAGAAATAGCCGCACCACTAGTTCCACAACTGAATCAATACAACTCCGAGCTGTTAGTGTACCTGGAATCGAGACGAGAGTGATCCAACTACCGTACATTATGCCATCCCACACCATAATCCCCAGAGGTGGACCTGTGTGACGATCCTTCATGAAGGCCTCTTCATGGCGTTGCCCATGTGTTCTCATGAGCCAGACGCTAAGCTATGGGAGCTAATTGACCTCACGCCACAAGTTTCTAAGGCTATCATGGTGCAGAGCAACATGGCAATAGAGGCTGGAATGGAGTTCTAACCTGTTAGATGAAATGATAACTAGGGTTTGGCAACTCCATGAAGAGGCCTTCACTAGGAAACGTGAAAGTGTCCTAGGAGCCGTTTTTCAACACGACAATGCCAGGCCATATGTTGCTTATGCTACTGTGAGCAGCCTGCATGGCCTAAACGTGCTCCCATGGTCTGCAGTGTGCCCGGACTTGTCTCCCATTGAACACATCTGGGACGTCATTGGTCGGTAATTACACAGGAGCTGCCAGCAGAGGATCTTGATGATTTGTAAAAGTGCATTCAGCGCAGCAGAGCATTCTTCAGATGACCGTTAATGACCTCGGTGATAGCAGCTGGGACTGTACGTGGCTCATACTCCATACTGAATAAATCAAGATGTATTCATTTTTTTTTCCCATTTTTCGTCATTTGTGGATCAGTAACGTCTCCATCCTGTGATTTAAATAATTCCATGACTTTCCCGTCTTGGTTTTTCAACTTTAATGTTGAGGTGTGTAGATAGATAGAAGATGGACGCATGGATGGACAGACGGACAGATTGCTGTACCAAAAATATCATAAACTATTTCTATATATCCATATTGCTAATATTATTCAATCCATTCCGGCCGAGCAGTTCCTGACACGTAGATATGGCTGTACTGTATATCTGGATAATCCCCCGAGAATGAAGATAATCTTTGCTCTTCTTGAACTAACTTCTTAAAACTAAAGAAACGCTGAGCCGTCCTGATGTATATTTCAGTCATCTCTAGGTTGGAAATTCCTGCATGTTGGAGAAGATAAGGGAATTCTTTGAAGGGGTCATCTGGATTCATTTTACATTAAGCAATTGGTCAAGCATCGCAGAATTAACCCTCACTATCCCAGATAATTGGATTAATGGGGTGCCTGACCATGGGCAGCAGACCCATGGGGACAGGAATGGGTTAAAGGGAGCAGCATGGGGTCCTCTATAATTTTTTATTACCAGCCCACAAATATTTGCTCTTAGCCTGATGAGTCTTTTAATTCACTTTATTTATTGCCTCATTTCTGCCAATAAATCGTGTAATATCAGTATCAGCTTGTAAAAGCCTGGAGAAAGTGCAGGAGCGAAGCTAGAGAGTGTGGGCACTGAGCACAGGCATGGGGAGGATCAACGTGCACCCAGAGCTCTACCAAAATCCCATCCAAAGCAGAGGCTCCTGCCCCCGGGACGCATTCATCTGCCCCATCTCTGTATCTAGATACCTTGGCCAAGGCAGAGTGGAGCCCCCTGACACCCAGCACCTCGGGCACGTGCCCAATCAGCAGCCCCTTCCCGCGTCCCAAACCCACCAGATACACCCCTGATAGAGAAGACCTTATTTTACAATATACATTTATTTAAGCAACATCGGGGCAAAATACAATAATAATGGGAAAATACACATATCCTTACAAACGTATCCAAATACATATCACTATATAGCGATCCTAATATCCGTATATCTATATAAAGATCCTACATACACATCCATATAGGTAAATACTGTCCAGACATCCTTATTCTATGTACATATTCCCATCTACAGATCATGGATATCCTAATATATATATATTATGTATATACATACATATTCCCATCTACAGATCATGGATATCCTAATATATATATATTATGTATATACATACAAATTCCTATCTACAGATCCGTATACGTATCCTAATATATATTTATTTATATTTATAGATTTTAATTTGATTTAAATATATATATATATATAACCCTATATAGAGATCCTTATGTTCATATCCCTATATACATTGCCATGTTTGTACGCTTACATATTTATCCCTATATACACATCCCTTTATTTAGATCCCTACATACATCTCCCTATTGACGGATTCTTACATACATATCCCTACATGGCCATGTACGTGTCCTTACATATATTCCCATCTAAATAGCCCTCCATATTCCTATATACATATCCCTATTTATAGATTTTTACATATATGTCCCTATATACATATTCCAACATACAAATCGCTATACGGAGATCCTTATACATATATATCCCTATATCTATATAAAGATCCTTACATACCTAAGTCTATATATTTATATTTAACTCCATATGGTATCCTTACATATAAATCTCTATACTATAGACATATATACTCGTCCCTATATACAAAGCCAAATATGTATTCTTACATATTTATCCCTTTCTATAGATCCTTGTGTTCATACCTCTATCTATCTTTATATACAGCTCCATTTACAGATTCTTACATGGCCGTGTATGTATCCTTACATATATGTCCCCATATACATATACCTATATATATCCACATCCCAATAAACTAATCCATAAATACATATCCCTATACAGGTCATACATCCCTCTTACACCTCCGAAGGTTCATATTTGTACACACATGCCTATCCCCGAGTACATATTATATACTCATCCCTACATATATATCCTCCTTATCCCTGGGCACATGTTCCTATATACATCCCTATATTTTATACATAACCCTACAAACACATGACCCTATTTCATCTTTTCTCTTCTTCTTATCGTCTAAACATCTAAATCTTCCCAAATAACAAAACGATTACTAATCAATATAAATGCACTAAAAAAGGAAAAAATGACTATTAGAAATAGTAAT
>VIAB01028209.1:0-16148 GCA_009801035.1 Oophaga pumilio
AAGCTTTTTCAATCAAAAACATCTTAACAGGCCAAGTTACATGTAAACATAGGACCCCTGCTTTGTTATAACCTTCACAATTCTTGCATCCATTGACCTTGAGAGTTTTTGGAGAGTTTCTGCTTGCAATTCTAAGCAGGATGATAGAATAGCCTCCCAGAGCTGCTGTATTTATGTGAACTGCCTCCCACCTTCATAGATCATTTGCTTAAAAATACTAGGGTATGCAACACTAAGCGAGATCGCTAGCGAGATCGCTAATGAGATCGCTACTGCGTCACCATTTATGACGCAGCAGCGATCTCGTTAGTGACGCAGCTGTGTGTGACATGTAGTAGCGATGTGGCCCCTGCTGAGATGTCGTTGATCGCTTATGAACGTTCTGAGCCGTTTTTTGGTCGTTGGTGTCCCGCTGGTGAGCCTGAATCTCTGAGTGTGACACCCTTTATGAACGACTTCACCAGTGTCGCAGGTGGGACTAGGTTTTCCCAACGACCGCAGAGGTCGTTATACAGATCGCTGATGAGTTGTGTTTGGAATCACAGATCGCTGATGAGTTGTGTTTGGAATCTAGCTATCACATAGCGATCGCACTAGCGATCTCGCCAGGTTAAGTTGTTGTTTTGATCGCTGGTGCGATCGCTAAGTGTGGCAGTGCCTTAAGGCTATGTGCAAATGGTGTGTTTTTGCTGCATTTTCCTGGCAGTTTTTCTGCGTGGAAATGGGCCAAAAATGCTATGGAATCTTTATTCCAGCTAATTCAATGAGAATCCTGAAGTGCCATGCACATGATCAGTCTTTTTCCTTGAGTATTTACAGTGCATTTTTTTTCTGCAGCATGTCAATTCTTTGTGTGGATTTTTAGCGTTTTTCACCCATTAGCTTCAATTGAGTCAGTCAAATCCGCAGCAAAAACGCAGGTATAACAATGTTTGCAGATTTACTGAGTTTTTGTTTTTATGGGCTTCCTAAGGTGTTTCCCACGCTGTCATCTGTGTGACAGTGTGGGAAACACCGATGCAACGGTACTAATCGGTGGTAGCGCTACCGCTGGTAAGACCGTTGGTCAGAGCTATGCGGGGTCATGCTGTCAGATGTCAGTGTGACCCCGCAGAGATACTGTGACCCTCAGCGGTGACCCAGCAGGTGATCAGCAGGCGTGGGCTGATGAGAGACTACTCCTCCCATCAGGCTATGTCTGCTGACACTGACTAACAGTAATAGCAGGAGCCACTGATGGTAGAAGTAGTCTCTCAGCAGCCAGCGCCTGTGCTCAAACTTAAAAAAAAACACAACATGCAAAATAATTCAATACATATAAAAACACATTATACTCACCTAACACCAAATCTCTGATGCCCACGTCTCCTATAAAGAATGTAAAATGAAAAAAAAACACCATATACTCGCCTGTCCACCGTAGTCCACATAATCAAGAGTGTCACATGGCGATCTCACGTGTAGAACAGTCACATCGGGAGATGTGACTGCTCTAACCGGCTGTCGACCATACACTGACAGGAGCGTCAACTCTCCCTCAGTGTATCACTGAGCTGCTGTGAGAGAGTTCACTGGAGTTCATCAACTAACCACCACTGCATGAGAACTTTCTCACTCAGCGGTGGTGCCGTAAGGGAGATCACCAGAGCTGATTAGATGATGAACATCAGTGAGCTCTCTCACCACAGCTCAGCGCTGTACACTGCAGGAGCGATTACCTCCTGTGTCAGTGTGTAGCTGGCTGTCCTTGAGAGCAGTCACATAAGTGACTGCTCTCAAAGTCATCAGGATCGTCGTGTGACATTATGGATTATCTTCTGTGTGGACAGGTGAGGAATATTGTGGTTTATTATTTTATTTTTGTTGCAGGAGACGTTGGCTTCAGTGGATTAGGTGTTCAGGAAGTATGGTTTAATTTAGAATACAGGAGTCTGTATGATTATTTCAAATAAAGGACTCCTCTGTGTGTGTGTGTGTGTGTGTTTTTTTTATAATATTACTATAGTGTTAGTGTAGCAGGTTTGTTATAGACGCCTCTCCATTACTAACCTGTTGTCACGGGGCAGTTGTAGGAATACAGGGGATGAGGAACCTTGGCCCCTGAACTGCTCCTAAGGCTAAGGGAGGCCCTGTCTTTCCTTAACTTGGGGGTACACTTGAAGGTAGTGAGGCCCAAGTCACCGACCTGTCCCTATCTCCTGTGCAGCCCTGAGCTAATTCATCAATCCCCTCCCCAGGAGGTGAGACAGGGAATAAAGGGAATTACACCAAAACAACAAAAGAAAGGAAAGACAGACACCTAGGGGTTAAATCAACTAAACAACTAACTTAGCTCTCTCTGCTGCAATGCACCACACAGCTGAGCAAGGCACCAGATCTGGGCAATGGCTGAAATACCACTGAGCTCTGCAAGCTCCTGACTCCAGCAGAAATGTTACCAACAGTCAGCTGACGCCTCAGGTGACCTTTTAAAGGATAGTGGGAGTGGTCACCACCTTCCACTGACAAGACAGCAGCAATGTAATTATACCAGCAGCCACCTGAGGAAAAGACTGACATTAACCCCCGATGGCCTGAAAGGAAAAAGGTTTTAATATGCAAAGCAAGATCTGCCACAGATCCAAAAGTGGATCGTGAAACCTGTGGGCTTGATTACATATCAAAAAACTGACCGGCACATCCAAACATAGATCCAGTGTGAACAGGTGCTAAAACCTAGAGTCACCAACTCATACACATTCAAGAAAAAAAGGTAGCACACTGTAGCGCTATAGCTTGCGGACACAAAATATGAAAAATATGAAAAATGAATTGCATCACTGCCTTAGAAATATGAAAAATTGAGAAGTCTTAGCGCATAAAAAGGCCAATTTATGTGTACCTGGAAGCCACGTTAAGGCTCTTCTCGTTTTCCAGGTCCTAACTATGCCAATCCTCACTTAGAAAAGTCTGTCTGCATGGGAACATATGAATCCTCTCTTCAGACTAAAATCTACATCTCTGGTCGAGCAGAGCCGAGCAGGCCATGTAGCAGCCAAAGAGAGAAGGGCTCCGTCCTGGGAGCACCAGCAGAGTGCAGACTGGTGCCAGTCATCGCCCGCCGTCAGCATCGGGGACCAAGGAGAAAGAGACGCGCAGTGTAAGCCCGGTGACTGCCAGAAAGCAAGGTGCAGAATGCTCTTTGTCCATGAGTACAACACACGTGCCCCATAAGAGTGACCGGGGACAGGACAGACACTTGGACCCTGACTGTGCCAGTAAATATTTTTGGCGAGCCACGTTGGGCTTGCACAGGACTGTGGCCCGTACCCTTGTCAGACACTACAGCAGGGACCAGTGAGTACTTCGGTCCCAGAGCATCCGTACAGCGTAGGCCCGCGCACAAGCAACGCCACCGCTGACAGAGACTGTGAAAAGAGTCGTGCAGGGGCCATGTCGGGCTTAGACAGTTCCGTGGCCCACGCTCCTCCGGTCACATCATCATATGGACTAGGGCTCAGCGGACCGGATATCGACTGCCGCCGCCAGTAGATGGGGCATCGGAGCCCACCGGACCTTCCTGGAAAACATACCGTGCCAGCTGTTGTGGCGCTATCCATTTCATGTACTTAGGGATCATTGCCTCTCGTCAAAACTGCCGTTACGAGAACCGTTATTCTTCACCTCCCCATATCCTTTTGCCGTTTATACTGTTTACCCCTTGTTTAACCCTCTATCTCCCTGTGTGGATTAACTCCTTGTTTTATTAAAACCTGTTAACACTTGATCTGCCTCCTGTCTGTCACTGCATTCCTGCGCGTTCCTGTGCTTTCCACATATCTATGGTAACAAATCTATGGTTCAAATGGCAAATACATATCGTATCATTATATGGAATATGGAAAAATAGACAAACAAAAACTTTACATCCCACACAGTCTATTTACCCAAACGTGCCCTAAAATGTGAAGAACTTATATGCAAGGTTCAAACTTTGATATGAATATTTATGAAAAATTAAGACTAAATTTGCTTGAGAGCTTCAATATTAATGAATCATGGTCATGAAGCCTTTTACGTATGCATATAATGCACAAAAGGACAGTTTTTAAAAATGTGAAAGATACTGTATATATGGTTTATGACATTACAGACAGGATGAGTGAGTGCAGTAGACAGTTTTTGCCTTTGGCAAACACACCTAAATGTAAAATATTATTAGTGATCTACATTCAGGGCATCTCTTTGCAACCTAGTTAGAAGGCAGAAATCTACGCCCAGACTTATAAGATAACAATTGACTGACCATTATTATCCTTGATTCCCAGGGCAAAAGACAGGCAGATAAAAAAGATTCCTGTTGTTGCTTACTGAAAGAACAATAAGCAATGGTCCACATTCAACTTGTCTCTCGCTTCTATTAAAGATTGGCAAGTAGTCTAACTACATTACTCACTTCTTCATCCAGCACCACTTTCTTACTCCTTATCAATTGAACTTCTCATCAATGTCATAATGCCAATGTGAACACAGTCTTTCACAGAGTGAGAGGAGAGTACAGTATGACACCTCCAACCAAGAAAAAAATCCCTTTGCAGGCTCCATGAATAAGGCTAACTGAACCAGGAAAACTCAGTTCTGCACAAAATATTTATTAAAACCTAGATTTACCAAAATTCCACTAGTTGACATTTCAAAACATTTGCCTACCCATTATTACTTGAATATGAACTTGTAACACTTCCTTGCATGTGCTCTTGTGAATCGATAAATGTTAAAACTATGCATTTACACATCATTAGCAACTAATGGAAATAATGTAAGTCTCCCTGTGATTCTACATAGTCAGCATTATTAGGATATTTATAGAAATAATTTGTGTTATTGGCGTTCTGTTTCCAACCTATTTAAACTGCAGTGACGCTCCGAACCGAAAAAGAGGTTTACATTTTTTTTTATTTTGAATTTCTTGGTTCTTTAAATTATCAGTATGGTAATATATAGAAAGGTAATGTAAGCAGCTTATTTCATTAACAATATCCAAAAGAATGATGGACCATATATTTTTAAATGATCTGCAGACTGTCATGCTTTGAACAGCATTCAGACACTGACATCACAAGTATCTGAATTTAAAAAAAATCAGCTTTTTCCAAAAATATTTGCTTTTTTTAATGAAAAACACTTGCTTTGTTAAAGAACCAATTGATGTACAGTACAGACAAAAAGTTTGGACACACCTTCTCATTCAAAGATTTTTCTGTATTTTCATGACTATGAAAATTGTAGTATCACACTGAAGGCATCAAAATTGTGAATTAACACATGTGGAATTATACATTACACTTTACAAAAAAGTGTGAAACAACTGAAAGTATGTCTTATAGTCTAGGTTCTTCAAAGTAGCCACCTTTTGCTTTGATTACTGCTTTGCACGCAGAAATGGTGAACGGATGGACTCTACATGCCTGGTTCCCACCGTGAAGCATGGAGGAGGTAGTGTGATGATGTGGGGGTGCTTTGCTGGAGACACTGTTGGGGATTTATTCAAAATTGAAGCGGTGAGCGGTCCAGCT
The DNA here is from genome assembly GCA_009801035.1 of Oophaga pumilio. Taxonomy (NCBI): domain Eukaryota; kingdom Metazoa; phylum Chordata; class Amphibia; order Anura; family Dendrobatidae; genus Oophaga; species Oophaga pumilio. Next base: position 5,556 of record VIAB01028209.1, read on the forward strand.
CACCCCAAACCATCTCGATTGTGTTCAGGTCTGGTGACTGTGGAGGCCAGTTCATCTGGCGTAGCACCCCAATACTCTCCTTCTTGGTCAATTAGCCCTTACACAGTCTGGAGGTGTGTTTGGGGTCATTGTCCTGTTGAAAAATAAATGATGGTCCAACTAAACGCAAACCAGATGGAATAGCATGCTGCTGCAAGATGCTGTGGTAGCCATGCTGCTTCAGTATGCCTTCAATTTTGAATAAATCCCCAACAGTGTCACCAGCAAAGCACCCCTACATCATCACACCACCTCCTCCATGCTTCACGGTGGGTACTAGGCATATAGAGTCCATCCTTTAACCTTTTCTGCGTCCAAAGCAGTAATCAAAGCAAAAGGTGGCTACTTTGAAGAACCTAGAATATAAGACATATTTTCAGTTGTTTCACACTTTTTTGTTAAGTATATATTTCCACATGTGTTAATTCATAGTTTTGATGCCTTCAGGGTGATTCTACAATTTTCATAGTCATGAAAATACAGAAAAATAATTGAATGAGAAGGTGTGTCCAAACTTTTGGTCTGCACTGTATATATTGTTCTTATTTAGCATTAGCCCCTTGAGGACCAGGTGATTTTTCATTTTGCGCTTTTATTTTTTTGTCCTCTTATGCAAAGAGCCATAACTTTTTCATTTACATGTCAACATAGCCAATGTGAGGGCTTGTTTTTTTGTGGGACGAGTTGATTAATAACGCCCATTTTATTTAATGATTTACTGGAAAACGGAAACAAATTCCAATTGCAGTGAATTCATTTTACTGTAAAAATTACCTGGCAATATGATTATCCAGGTCTGTATGATTACGCAGATACTAAACATGCATAAGTTTTTATTTTCCTTAAGTGTTAAAAAAAAATTCAGGAACTTGTAAAAAAAAATTTCCTTGTAACACCATAGTGTGTTTATACCCATCCCCTCCCTCGCTTCCCGTTCTGTGTCCGCGTATATTCCCTCCTTGCTCCTCTTACTGAATACGCACCCATCCCCCCACTCACCATACTGTGTCTGCACCCATGCCCCCCTCTTACTATTTCCTCATACATGCCCTTCATCTTCTGCTTGCTCCTCATACTGTCTCCTCAAATTTCACCTGCTTCCTCCTCCCCATATTGTATTTGCTCTCTTCCCTTCCTCGTTCCTCAAACTGTGTCCTCAAATCATATTTCTTCTCCCCCCAAAGTGCATACTGTCCTCAAATCTTAGTTCTTTTCCCCCCCAAACTATCTCCTCAAATCTTATTTTTCCCGCCCTTCTCCGTTACACTAAATCTTTTGTGTCCTTGCATGCGCCTCTACAGCGCTGGCGAATAACGTGATCACTCTGCTGACGACGACCTGACATGGCAGTCAGGGCTTCCATTGTTCTCACAGTTGAAAGATGAGAGTACAATTGAACACTGGGAGCCAGCGAGCTGCACCTTCTCTGAAGCGGCTATCAGTTTGGCAGCTTTCTCAGAGACTGGTCAACTGGCAACTGCCGGGAAGACATTTCGGACCAACAAATGACAGCTGGGCACAGGGCAGAAGCCCCCCTGCCTCCCTTATATATGCCTCTAGCCTACTATGAACGCAAGCCACTAGCTGGCTTTCATAAGACACCATCTTTACAGGCACAGGAGTCTTCAGCAGACAACGGCCATCATGGCAATCTATCAGAGCCTCGCGATCACATCACAGGTGCGCCAATGGGTATATAGAACAGAGCGCCCCCCCCTGCTGACACGCTGTGAATTTCATTGTCACCGATTGATAGTGGCATTTGACAGATTAATAGCCGTGAGTGGAGCTCCACTACACACAGATGTTACAGGCAGATGATGGCTATCATCTGCCAGCAAAGATGCGGACTCTGTTTCCTAGCCAGCATTAATGGCAGGTAGTACGCTGTACGTTATATGTTGTTCAGTAAATAATATTATTAGTAAAAAGCACAAAAAGAAATCAAATAAAATCTCAATGTGAGTTATTCTTTGCAGTACTGTCATTTAGATATACAGTATGTACATATTTGGCTAATTGGCATAGGCTAGAAGTCTGATTAGGGCTAGAAATAGCAAAGTCAAAGTAGGGTTTTTTTGTAATTTTTATTATATGATTAATTAGTGGGCGATAAAGGCTTTGAGAGCCTTAAATTCATTTTTCCTTTATTTGTTTTATTTTATAATTTCATCATGTACTGTAAATTATATAATCATTACAGAGAAAAAAATATATACTCAAAACCATAATTGCCCTTACCAAACCATCCTACCCTTGAATGATATTGGAAAAAAGAAAATGAGAGAACATATCTTCAATCAACTAATTTTCCCAATTACAGTATACAGAATTTTTTGCTTTAACTTAATATGGATTGTTTACTGTTACTTTGTAAGCGGGGCATAGACCAAGTGATAGAGGAAGCTACAGCACTTGTCTGTACATTTTAGAGCTGATATAAGTCTCCTAAGATCCATCTACATCAATTGAAAGGAAATTGTCAATAGGAATAACCCTCCCAAGCCGTCTATATGGGTATGCAGGTTTTAGGAAGCTGAATAAAATGATAACTTGATATCTGTGATCCGATGTCTTATTCCTGAGAAATTCACGCTTTTTTATATGTACATAAGATGTTCAGGGCTATCAAACAGGCACTGATCTGCATAAGACTCTACCTCCAGAGATTATTATGAATAAAAGGAGGTAATACCGATGTGATATGCAATTGAGGCTCTCTGCTTTTCTGATCTCACTGCAGAGCTGTGTGTGATTATACCTGGCACATCTACACGTTCTAGCTCACAGGCAGACAGGGCTGCAATATTGTTGCAGTACAGCAGAATTGTGAGATCTGCAGGAAATGAGTTTATAAATAGACAAAGTTCAGTTCTACTGTAAAATAATCTCTGGGGGCAGATTCTCATGCTGATCTATGTTCCACCCATAGTCTGGAACAGCTCACTTACATATTAAGAAAAACATGAATTTCTCTGAAAAAAGACATTGGATAGCAGACATCAAAGTGTATCATTTTATTTAGCTCTTTTATGACCTACATGCCCATCTAGACAACTTATGAGGGTTGATTCTACTGACAGATTCCCTTTAAGTCTAATTGTCTCCTGAGCATCAGCCTTGTATTCCTGCAGCTGCAAATAGCAATGTTTAAAATCATAGTCCACACATGGATAATACAAAATTAATAAGCAGAACATTTTTATATGCAGTACAGACCAAAAGTTTGGACACACCTTCTCATTTAAAGATTTTTCTGTATTTTCATGACTATGAAAATTGTACATTCACACTGAAGGCATCAAAACTATTAATTACCACATGTGGAATTATAGACTTAACAAAAAAGTGTGTAACAACTGAAAATATGTCTTATATTCTAGGTTCTTCAAAGTAGCCACCTATTGCTTTGATGACTGCTTTGCACACTCTTAGCATTCTCTTGATAAGCTTCAAGAGGTAGTCACCGAAAATGGTTTTCACTTCACAGGTGTGCCCTGTCAGGTTTAATAAGTGGGATTTCTGGCCTTATAAATGGGGTTGGGACCATCAGTTGTGTTGTGCAGAAGTCTGGTGGATAAACAGCTGATAGTCCTACTGAATAAACTGTTAGAATTTGTATTATGGCAAGAAAAAAGCAGCTAAGTAAAGAAAAACGAGTGGTCATCATTACTTTAAGAAATGAAGGTTAGTCAGTCCGAAAAATTGGGAAAACTTTGAAAGTGTCCCCAAGTGCAGTTTCAAAAACCATCAAGCGCTACAAAGAAACTGGCTCACATGAGGACCGCCCCAGGAAAGGAAGACCAAGAGTCACCTTTGCTTCTGAGGATAAGTTTATCCGAGTCACCAGCCTCAGAAATCGCAGGTTAACAGCAGCTCAGATTAGAGACCAGGTCAATGCCACACAGAGTTCTAGCAGCAGACACATCTCTACAACAACTGTTAAGAGGAGACTTTGTGCAGCAGGCCTTCATGGTAAAATAGCTGCTAGGAAACCACTGCTAAGGACAGGCAACAAGCAAAAGAGACTTATTTGGGCTAAAGTACACAAAGAATGGACATTAGACCAGTGGAAATCTGTGCTTTGGTCTGATGAGTCCAAATTTGAGATCTTTGGTTCCAACCACCGTGTCTTCGTGCGACACTGAAAAGGTGAACGGATAGACTCTACATGCCTGGTTCCCACCGTGAAGCATGGAGGAGGAGGTGTGATGGTGTGGGGGTGCTTTGCTGGTGACACTGTTGGGGATTTATTCAAAATTGAAGGCATACTGAACCAGCATGGCTACCACAGCATCTTGCAGTGACATGCTATTCCATCCGGTTTGCGTTTAGTTGGACCATCATTTATTTTTCAATAGGACAATGACCCCAAACACACCTCCAGGCGGTGTAAGGGCTATTTGACCAAGAAGGAGAGTGATGGGGTGCTACGTCAGATGACCTGGCCTCCACAGTCACCAGACCTGAACCCAATCGAGATGGTTTGGGGTGAGCTGGACCGCAGAGTGAAGGCAAAAGGGCCAACAAGTGCTAAGCATCTCTGGGAACTCCTTCAAGATTGTGGGAAGATCATTTCCGGTGACTACCTCTTGAAGCTCATCAAGAGAATGCCAAGAGTGTGCAAAGCAGTCATCACAGCAAAAGGTGGCTACTTTGAAGAACCTAGAATATAAGACATAATTTCAGTTGCTACACACTTTTTTGTTAAAGACCAATAATGGAAAAACACGAAGAACTAGTCAAAAGGACCATATTGGTACATTATATCAAATGATATTGTTGTAATTATATTACTAGTCCATATACAGGATTATATTAGGTCACACTGAAACTCATACAGAAGCACACAAAGAACAAAACAGTGCAGAAATCCAACAAACTTAATGCAAAATTGGTAATTTATTGTAAATAATCATAGAACAAGGAACAGGGAGTAAAAAGTGACGGCTGCCAATGACAAACAAAACCGCAACAAAAAGGGGGGGTCAACCCAGAAAAACAACCCGGATATGTATAAAGAACATGACAAACTGATATAGGATACAGCAGTAATATAATGAAAATTGTACCCCGCTGTGTAACATGCAAAATTGCTCATATGATAAATCCTTAGTCATGTGTGACAAATGCCTCCAAATGGATAATATACATACCAGGTGTAACCGGGTCTCCCGCCCACCCCGACGCGCGTTTTGGAAAAATCCTTCCTCAGGGGGCATGACAGGAATAGTGACCGGTGGAAATTTATAGCGCCAAGTGCGGAAGTGGACGCCAAACGCGCCACTCCTCCCACCGCTATACCAACACACTGGCGACAGCTGTATACATGGGGCCCCATGTGACAGGACATCAGAGGTGGGCGGAAGTGGGGGAGGTTGGGCAGAAGTAGCGTCAACTCACCGTGGAGCCAGCAGTGCGACCATCATAGAAATGGGCAAAACAGATCAAATGCAAAAGGTATATATCTATATGGAATGTGTGGACATAAACCATAAGGAGGGGCACATATAATGAATCAACATACATAAATGATAAAGAAACAACAAAATAGGATATGAAAATACAGCGCATATATGTATAGGAGTCTAAGCATAAATACATATCCACATAGCTGCGTGCATATAGACCATAAAACGTCAGGCAATATACAGAAGACAAAATGACAGCAAAATTACATAGTAGATATTTCATATATTAATGAAATCATAATATGCCGACGAATATGCCACAGAATATCATATATAAAATGTATAAGACATATATACACACCAAAGATGCAATATATTAAACAAAGTCCACACATATGAAATTATATGGATAACAAGGTAGCCATAACAATATACTGTACAAAACATAGGTATCCCAACTTCTACAATAGAATATATATACAGAAACTTAAATGATATGTACAAACTAGGGGTAGAGACAAAAAATAAAAAATTAAAAATAAAAAATAATAATATAAAAATAATAATAAACGAAAATAGAAACATATAATAATGGTAATGAACATGTATATGTACAAGAGACGAATCGCACAACAAAGACTTGTCACGATGTGATCGAATGGTAATATTCATCCAACAAAGGTCACTCATCATGTCAAGAGGATGTCAAATAGAAGTCACTAAGGATAAAAAACGTGAAAATGAGTAAGACAATAATAAAAACAGTTGCGGAACGAGTGCACTGATATGTATACAGCAGACAGGGACTCAAAGAAAGGGAGCAAATGTCAGACATTCATTAAGGCCAAAAGGTTGAACTGTTTTAAGGAGCCAAATCCACTTGGTCTCCAGCCTACCCAGTCGTTTAGACAGACCACCACCCCTAATGTTAATCCTGAGGGCATCAATGCCACGTATCCTCAGAAGGGAACCATCACAATTGTGGAAATCTCTAAAATGACGTGGCAATGTTTTCAGGGTGGTTGTATCATTATGGCAGAGTGTCGCCTGGATTCCCAAAACATGTTCCCTTATGCGTACCTTTAGTTGGCGCGTTGTCAACCCAACATAGATGTGTACAGCCGTCAGCGGTGTGTTGGTATAGCGGTGGGAGGAGCGGCGCATTTGGCGTCCACTTCCGCACTTGGCGCTATAAATTTCCACCGATCACTATTCCTGTCATGCCCCCTGAGGAAGGATTTTTCCGAAACGCGCGTCGGGGTGGGCGGGAGACCCGTTACACCTGGTATGTATATTATCCATTTGGAGGCATTTGTCACACATGACTAAGGATTTATCCTATGAGCAATTTTGCATGTTTCACAGCGGGGCACAATTTTCATTATATTACTGCTGTATCCTATATCAGTTTGTCATGTTCTTTATACATATCCGGGTTGTTTTTCTGGGTTGACCCCCCCTTTTTGTTGCGGTTTCGTTTGTCATTGGCAGCCGTCACTTTTTACTCCCTGTTCCTTGTTCTATGATTATTTACAATAAATTACCAATTTTGCATTAAGTTTGTTGGATTTCTGCACTGTTTTACACTTTTTTGTTAAGTCTATAATTCCACATGTGTTAATTCATAGTTTTGATGCCTTCAGTGTGAATGTGCAATTTTCATAGTTATGAAAATACAGAATAATCTTTAAATGAGGTGTGTCAGAACTTTTGGTCTGTACTGTATATAAAAAAAACTTCCTTCTCACCCCCCAATGGGTGTGGTCTTTTTTGATCTTCCTCATTCTTGAGTCCTCTACAAGAGGCCTGGGAGTTTGAGGGTTCTGTGCAGGATCTTAGCTGTTTTATTTTACTTTATTTTATTTTAGTTTGATTTTAGCCCTTTCATTCTCCACCACTTTCTCTGGGGTCCCCAACCTGGACTTAGGGGGACTTAGCCCATATGCTGTGCAGATGTTCCCATACAAAATTCCCACTACTTGGTTGTGGCGTTCAGTATACGATGTTCCGGCTTGCATTTTGCATCCTGCCACTATGTGCTGGACAGCTTCTGAGGTTTCTTTGCATAGTCTGCACCTTGGGTATTGTTTTGTGTGGTAGATTCCTGCTTCTATGGATCTGATACTTAGTACTTGCTTTTGTGCCGCTATGATTAGTGCCTCTGTGCTGTCTCGGAGTCCAGCTTTCTCCAGCCATTGGTAGAATTTCTCCATGTCAGCCACCTCCATTATCTGTCGATGGCACATTCCATGCAGCGGCTTGTCTTGCCATGGCGCTTCATGTTCCTGTTCTTCCTTCCAGATCTGTTGTTGTTGCTGCCCTAGGCTTTCTCTCATCTTTTGGTGCCATTTTTCTGATGTATTCCTGGATATGCCTTGTTTCATCCATGATGGTGGCTTATCAAGCCTCGACCACCCTCCTTTCTGTTGGTATACAATCTTTGGGTGCTAGAACTTAGTGTGGAGACCTCCATGCATTGTGAGGAGCTTTCGTATCTTCACATCCACAGTTTCATCTCTTCTGTTGTCCAGCACAATATGCCAGCAGAGTATCTGATAACTGGCAGGGAATATGTATTCAGGGCCCGGATTTTATTCATTGAGCTGGCTCTTCAGGACCTGTCTTACCCTTTGATGACATTTGGATCTTGCTACTTTCCTTGCCTCCTCATCATAGTTACTGTATCCCTGTGGGATGCCGAGGTTACTTGTAGCATGTCTGTACATCTGCTATGTGCCCAGCTGGTAATTCCACTCCATTAGTCTTGACTACCTTGCCTCTATTAACAACCGGCCGCACTTCTCCGGTCCAAAGGACATCCCGATGTCTTTGCTGTAGATCCTTGTCAGATGGATCTCTGAATTGATGTCTCGTTCATTTTTCGCATACAGCTTGATGTCATCCATGTAGAGGAGGTGGCTGATGGTGCCTCCACTCTTGAACTTGTATCCATAGCCAGACTCTGTAATTATCTAACTGAGGGGGTTCAAGTCTATGCAGAACAGCAATGGGGACAGTGCATCACCTTGGTATATGCCACATTTGATGGTCACTTGTGCCAGTTGTCTTGAGTTGACTTCCAATGTTGTTCTCCATTGCCCCATTGAGTTTCTGAGAAAAGTTCTTAATTTCCTGTTGACATTGCAGAGAGCCAAGCATTCACAGATCCATGTGTGTGGCATTAAGTCATAGGCTTTCCTGTAGTCAATCCAGGCTGTGCTGAGATTGGTCTGTCTGGATCTTGAGTCTTGAGCGACTGCTCTGTCTACTAGGAGCTGGTGCTTAGAGCCTCTTGTGTTGGTCCCAATGCCTTTCTGAGTTGGATTCATGCATATGGTTCTGTAGCTTGGTGGCTATGATGCCTGACAGGAGTTTCCATGTTGTTGTAAGGCAGGTTATAGGGCGGTAGTTGTATGGAACTGTTCCTTTGTGAGGATCCTTCATGATCAGCACTGTTCTTCCTTGTGTTGGCCAAGCTGGGTGGTGGCCTGCTTCTAGCAGTTAGCTCATCTGCTTTGCCATGCATGCATTCATGTATCACTGTTAATTTGTTTAGCCAGAAGGTGTGGATCATGTCTGGTCCAGGTGCTGTCCAGCTCTTCATGTTCTTGACCTGCTGTTGGATGTCTGCTTTTCTAATGGTGACTGGTTCTTGCTCTACGTGGTTGATGTGCTTCATTCTCAGATCTTGCAGCAGCATTGCACTGCTGTTGTAGGTTTTTTTCTTTTCTCCCATATGTTCCTCCAGTATTGTTCAGTCTCTGCTATTGGTGGAGTTGCTGCCTTTGTGCTGTTACTCTGTAGTTGGGAGTACACCTTGGATAGCTCTTTGGAGAACAGGGAATTCATCTTCTTGGCCTCATCTTCTCTAGTGTATCTCCCTAGTCTTGTAGCGAGTGCTGTGAGCCTTTGTTTAACAGTCTCTAGGGCTTCAGTTGGGGTCAGGCCTTTGTACTTGTCTAGCATGGTCTTATTCTTGATTTTTACACCTTTCTGTATTAGTTGGCTGATTTCCCTACGTGTCACCTTGAACTTTGTCTCCAGTCTTCTTTTCCAAGGGGGGCACATACTTCTGTTGTTCTTGCTGGTTGTATAGCCAAGCATTTCCATGATTGCTGAGGCAGTAGCATAGATCAGTTTATTAGTTTGAGTTATGGTGGTGGTAGGTATTGATGCAAGTGCTCTATTGGCATCTTCTAGCATACTCCTGTAGATTGTGCGCCCTTGTGGACAGTGTCCTCTCTCCTTCTGTACTTGTGTGTGCCTTGTATTGCTCACGTTTACTGTACTTGTCTATATTTGCCCCTTTACACATGTAAAGCGCCATGGAATAAATGGCGCTATAAAAATGTATAATAATAATAATAATAATACTGCTGGTGATTCTTTGCTGAGGCTTGGCAGTCAAGCTCTAGTATTGATGGTATTTAGTTTATCTAAGATCTTCTGATTCAGGCTAGCTGCAATGCTCTCTAGTTGCATGATTGGATCAGGATCTTCAGGGGATTGCACATGTTGTTCTTCCAGGTCTTCATGTGGGGTGTTGTAGTGTGAATATAAAAATGGCTATTTTGAGTCCATATTGAAATATACAGAATTAATTTAGACCATTACAGAGCAGCATTGCTGGTCATTCATTTACAGACAGACAATGCTCAATGTGACACAATTTTGAGAACTGTTTGTTTATTACCTGAAACCCTTTCACCTCACAAACAGTTCTAAGTTTCTATATGTTTGTTGTTTGTTATTGTAAAACATTAAGGTTTACTTAACCTCTGTCTGTGGTGGTTTTAACTAAATACATGTTGGCTTTTCTCATCGTTTGATGTTCGCCTTGTATCTCGGTTCATCCTACCTTGAAAGCTGGCCACTTGAAAAACCAGAGCAAATCACTATATAAGGCCAGAGAAACATTACTGAGACAGAAGCAAAACCTTGGATACCTGTATGTGTACAGTGTTGATACCTGCATAATTGGGGATGCCCGTGCAGTGTTGTGAATTTCCCAGGGGTTTTCTGTCTTGGTGTTGCTTCTCTGAATTTCCAGACGGATGATGTTTAAAAGCCTCTTGATGATGAATGATGTGAGTATATGCACTTAATCATTAAATGTATTTAATCTTTATATGTACTTAACCTT
>VIAB01028210.1:23814-33944 GCA_009801035.1 Oophaga pumilio
TTCCATTTTGTCTGCATGAGGGAACAACACTGGGTGAGACCGTTCCTTATACATGTTAACATTTACCAAGGCGCTGATCTAAATGTTATTCAATGTATTTATGTTATCTAGATATTATTAAGATCCTTGCCGTTGGTTGTGATATGGGGTGTAGGGTGGAAAGGAGATTGTTTGCAATTCTAGCCATTCCCTCTCCCTTTGTTATTTGATTTATTCATCACTTGCAATAGTGGTGTTTTCTCCATGTGTGTGATATTTTGGTGTGGTTTTATTTGGGGGTTTTGTATGTCATGGTTGTTTTTAATGGACCTCAAGGGATCTTTTTATCCTGAACCATTAAAAGTCATATTTTAACTACACATCTACCTTGCTTTTCACCTATTACGGAGCTATACTGCAGTATGTCACAAATCAATCAGTTCATAATCACACGGACTATGCAGGTCCAGCACTTGTCACTTGATTCTATGGATTATTATTCACAGACTAAGACTACCACTCCATTTGTAATGTTTTTCAGTGCTGCACTGAGATGCCACAATCATGGTCAAGCCATTATAACTTTGCTTGTAAGGATGAGCTGCGTGCTCTGTCCTTCTAGCCCTACTCTGTAAATTCCTAAAATGGTGCAGCTTTCCCTGTATCATCATTTATAGTCCCTTTGATAGTCCTCCTTGATTGGTTGCACTAAACTATGTAATGTGATAGCTGCAAGGCAATATGGGGGACCCCAAAATCCAATAAATAAGCGCCAATTTTTGAGGTGCATGCCTTAATAATAAATTAGGTGCATTTTACTTCTATGTGCTTAGGTTTCAATGGCACTTGTTTTGTTCTCTAATGTGTAATAGGGTACAAAAAGACATACAAATTGGTGACTGCGTGCATTCTCATGCAGGAGCAGAACTTTCTTCCCGAGCAGTACACATGTAAAAAGTGTTTTGAGTGATAAGTAAAGGTCTGAGAACCTGGGCCCCCAGCAATGTACAAGTCATTTCATATACTGTCACAGAAAATAGAGTAGGTTCCCTTTAAGGACGATGTATGACACTCCAGTCTTAGGTACGTAAAGATAGTGCTGTGCAGTTTAATGGTAATATCAGCTGTCCTGCTCCATTTAACATTTCAAAACTGAATCTCAGTATAAAATAGAAATACATGACATATACTATGTTTGATAATTATATCCCCGTCGCTGAAGAGAGCTGTCTGGAGCCTAGGGCATTGTCATAAAATACATATTTTTTTTGAATTTGCACTCACTGCCACATAGACCATAAATAACCAGAGATATATCTTCAAAAATGCATCTGCCAATAATTTTACCACTTAAGAGACGAATAATCATTCAGGAGGAATTGGTAGGTGGAGGCTAGATTCCTGGGGTGTTTGGTTTCTCATATTATTAAATGTATTGTTTTTATGACATGTCCTGGTATTCTTGTTAGTGACTTCTCTTATAAGTATGAATCAGTGTACATAAGAGCTATCATCCTGGACTCCATAACATTAGAAACATTTAAGAGCGCAAAAAATGCTAATTGTAGAAAACTACAGGTGTCTGGAGGATGCGTTAGGATTTTCAGGTGCTCATATGAGAAATATTTGAAAAAGAAAGAAGACATACAGTTACCACATCACACTGCAACACAGCCATTGTGACAGACTCCGCTGAACTGAACTATTTTCTCTAATATTCTTTCATGGAAAAATCTATTAACTCATTAATAAACTAACAATATATTTCCATCTGTTTTTATAGTTACAAATGATTTTTGGTTAAAATCTATAATATTGAACTTTATAATTATACAATATTTTACACCAGGGGCCATTTGGCCACTTATAACCTCATTCATGGACCATACAAAATTGTCTTATGATATCTTTAAATATCTCATTTTTATTAGACTGCACAGCCTCAGCCCCTGCACAGCCAAGCCAGCCACACATGTCTTGGATGCCCACAGTTGCAGGGATTTGCTCTGGTAGGCAGTGGCAGGATCGCAGTAATGAGGCAACACACAGGTTTATAGTCCAACTTCAGTAGTTTAATGACACTTTAAACCGCAGGTTAGCAGAAAGAAAAGAAAAAGCATAAACATACTCCAGCTTGGACAACCACTGGTCTCAGACTCACCCTTGCACGGGACGGGCTTAATGAAGCGGCTGCCCGGTCAGTGGCGTCCGCCAGGTGCCATTCCCAGGGTTGTTTTGAGTCTTGCTGCTAAACCATTGCAGCACAGGTATTTCAACAAAATAAGTTCAGGCTAACTCCAGCCTAGTTCTTCACACCTTGTACACACACTCACCATGTGCCAAACAACAATCTCCATTACATAGCCCATAACCCCACCCACAGGTGAGGTACACATCACATGGATCTGATCACATGATCGTGACATCATTGCAGGTCCTGAACTTTAGGGAAAATCCAGACGAAACTTTATCCTGCTGGGAGAAATATATCTTCCATCCAGTGCTACTCCCTTTGCTGCACCACACAGTGCTAGACTGTACTGATTTGGTGGCAACAAGCCTTAACTACTTCACTTTGAAAACAATACTACTATTTTGTCACCCTAAAAAATGTGATAATTTTTAGAAAGCTTGATAAGAAGCTTTTGTAGTTGCCTAATAATTTTGTGATTAGAAATCAGTTGTGGTCCCGAAAAAATGGATAATTTTTCAAACCTACAGCAAGAAACAATAGCTTCTTCATGTTTGAAACAGTATACCTGTTTTTTACCCCAATTAAAGGAATAATTTTTGGACAGCTTGTGAGAAAGCTATCACTTCTTTGTTTAGCGAAGTGCTAAGCTCTTCATACTTCTCAAAGAGGGATAATGCTTGCACCCAACTGTGTGAAAATTCCAGGAGCTCTTCTGTTTGCACCGCCTGTCTATAAAAACAACAGCAAGGTGTGCATCTGCCCTCAAATAGGGATAATTTTGGACCTTTTTATACAATATTAGTAGTCAACAAATTCTGAAAATGGTCAGTGTGGTTAACCAGGCTATTGATTACCACTGCTTATCATTCATTTTCAAAGAGACGGACAGGCTGAGGTCACTTGGGCATTAAAAAAGGCTGTGCTTGCATTACAGAGTGCAAAACGGGTTCAGTAGACTCCAAGGAGAACTCTGAGCATTATACAAATATTTTTCAGATAATTGGATACTTTTTAATTATGCAATTTACCACAAATTGAAATTTTGTGGAAAATTTGGCAAAGCTGGTGAATTCAAATTCTAAAAGATCATCTCCACTAATTAGTATTAAAGAATTACAGTGGATAATGGGCACATGGATATATGGTATACAAGTAATATGAGCATGAAAACTCATAATAAGACCTGCAGTTCTGTTTTAATAGACGGAGCGGTCCTCCGTGTACTGTGCTCCGTTCACTGCTGTATTGCAGAGATATGAATTATTTAATCCCAACACAATATGCAGAGAGATGGAATGTGCTTGTGTGCATTTAACAACATACCAACAATAACAGAGTATTAGTAACATAGAAACATTATTAGCTACATTTTCTTGGGAGGGTCAGATTGCACAGGCATGGTACTAATATTACTATGTGCACAGTAAGTTGAGAAATGATGGGAATCTGCTGTTAAAATGTGATATTTGATGGCCCTTAAAAAAAGAACGTTTTAAGCACAATTGAGCAGAATTGGAGTTTGGGATCCAAATCTGTGTGCCCTTTGTTCAGGGCCTTCAAGATCCCATTCTCTGAAACAGTTCCCAGTATAACATTAGATCTTTATTAAGGCTGGCAACTTTCCAGTGACATTTAATTCTTAAATAACAGTCAATTAGCTGGAGGCAGCGGACCTTAACATTGAGAGACTCAGTGCTTTTCTGTATCTCTAATACTTACTCAAATCCTGTTGCATTGGCCAGCAAGATATGGAAAGTAGACTTTATTATTTTGATATATTTTCTACTGATGTCTTTCAGTCTTTTTTGTTTAAAGATATGTTGTGTTAGTTAAAGGGGTTAACCTAGCAGGACTACCATTTTTTAAAGGTAAGAAGCTATAATGATCAGGTTGTTGAAGCAGGTGTGACCTGCTGAAATTCCTGCTAATCAGATGAAATGGGAGCGGGGAGTGTAGAAAACTGCTGTGGGGCAAGTGTAGTATTATGTATGGTCCATTCTATGAAGCTGCTCTTTGTAGAGGCTCTTGATTTTGAATAATATCATTTGTCCATTTTTCAGTTGAGACACCCCTTTAAATGTAAAACCTTGGTCCTGATAAGCTAAAAGAAAAGTAATCCTTAGGAAACCTCCTATAATGCAGCTAGTAGAGATAGTGTGACATTGTGAAGAGATATTTTTTTCTTATATAGATATAGTCATTGACGAAGGGCTTGTGCAGACAACCATATGTTCTGTCCAAGTGAGATCTGACAAAACATCAGATTGCACTCAGACCAATGTCTTTGCATCCAATATTAAGATCGCACTCGGCCATGCAAGTCAATGAGTCTGTGAAAAACATCAGACTGCAATTGGATGACATCTGAATCTTCAAGGACTGACAGAATGGAGAAGCTGGGGAATTTTTTTTTCTTCTCCTCATCTGAGAAAATTGTATCACACTCTGATCAAACTCTGATCAAATTGTGATCAGAGTGTGATTTGCATAAAGCTATGTTCACACGTGGCATTTTGTTGTGTTTTTAATGTAAATTAAAGGCTGCTTTTCACAGTACCAGCAAAAGCTATATTCCCCTCTATAGTACAATGCACTCCCCATAGATCTTGATATAGCGTAATGCAGCCCCCATATAGTACATATTGTATAAAGACCATAGTCCTTGATAGTGTACAATGAAGCTCCCATATAGTATAATGCAGCCCCATATAGTACATATAGTATTATACACAGCACATAGACATTGATATAGTATAATGCAGCCCCCATATAGTATAATGCAGCCCCCATAAGGTATAATGAAGCCCCTCATTTGGTATAATGCAGCCCTCCACAGTCTTCTAATATTATGGTCACCACATGGTATAATGCTGCCCCCATACTCCTAAAGTATTATATCAACCACATGGTATAATGCTGCCCTCATTGTCTCCCAGTATTATGGCCACCACATGATATAATGCTGCCCCCCATATGATATAATGCAGCTCACCATAGTCATTCAATTATTATGGCAACCACAAAGTATAATGCAGCTCCCCATATGGTATAGTGCAGCACCCGTAGTCCCCCAGTAATATGGCCATCACATGATATAATGCAGCCTCCTTAGTCCTCCAGTATTATGGCAACCAAATGGTATAATGCAGCCCCCCATATAGTATAATGCAGCCTCCATAGTCCTCCAGCATTATGGCTACCACATGGTAAAATGCAGCCCCTTGCATGTTATAATGCAACCCCCATAGTCCTCCAGTATTATGGCCTCCACATGGTTTAATGCAGCCCACCATATGGTATAATGCACACCCCATAGTCCTCCAGTATAATGGTTACAACACACTCACTGACTTAAAAAACAATACAATACTCACCTCTCCCCATTCCCCTGCTGCTCTGGTCTCTGCAGAGCATCTTAGCAGCTCTACTGATAGGCACAGCATGATGTGATATCACATTGTCTGCTGGTTGAGAAATTAGAAGTGGAGATGGAATGATAGGAAAGAAAGCGTCACATGACGCTCTGTCCTCCTTTAATGCTTTCAATTATATTGGCATCTAAGATGTGCAATGCCAAGTGCGAGGGAGGCCCATGAGCCAGCGCTGGCACTAGGATCCCCTGAATGACAGGCCCCATAGTGTCGAAGTGGTCTGCCACTGTCAGCGGCACGCCACTGGATAGAGAGACCTGGGGGAGTGGCGGCCCTAGGCAAATGCCTAGTTTGTCCTACCCTAACTCTAGCCATAGGTGGAACAGGGAAACGTCCACTCCCTTTTTTGATATGCAGTGCAGCCGGCATGATGACATTGCTAGATCACACCAGCTGCAGTCTATACAGTACAGAGCAGAGCAACACATCTTCTGGGGAACAGGGGGAGGGTGAGTTATTTTTGGTTTTTCTTTTTAGAATCAATCACATGGACGCAAAACTCTGTGACACAACATACTGTGTGGGAACATCATAATGTTTGGGGGATTGTGAGGTCGTCATACCATGTGTGGGAGCTATGAGCTATACTCATATTATATAAGTAGCTGTGGGTCTGTGAGGCCATCACTATAAGTTTATATGGAATATAGGTCATACAGTAGATAGCTGAATAAGATGATCCTTTGATACAATATCTGCAATTCGATGTCTTATTCCACAGAAATCCACATTTTTCTTACATGTGAATGAGCCTGAAAGTATGAGTCGGACACTGACCTCCATGAGAATCGGCATCCAGAGATTAATTTAATAAAATAGGAAGTTACCAGTGTGAAACATGTAACTAACATAGAACAGACGAGTGTTAGTGGCCCAGAAAGGAGTGGCTTCAAAACAACTCTGTCACTAACTAGAGATGATGGTGCACAGTAAAAATACAAATCACAGTACGCAAGGGGTGCAAAAAAATGGTCCTATGTCATAACCAGAAAAAAGAGGAAAAGAAGACCACTATGGATAATGCACACCACCATAATATAATTATTGAAAACAGGAATTTTATTGACACTGCAAGATAAAAACATTTAAAAACAATATAAACCCCGCATGGTGCCCGCTACCATCACAATGGCTAATATACAATACAGAAATAAGGCAATGTTCCACAAAAAAATATATATGTATACAATAACACTGTATTAAAATCTAACTTCAAATCTGAGAAAGATAGAAAGGTTTGGGAATATAAACTTATGATGACCTTTGACACTCTTAGTGCTGGAATGAATATATCACACAGATTCATGTCTGTGTACATCAATTAAGGAATCTGCTTCTCTGACCTTCTAGGGGCATCAAAACACAATAGCAGACTCCAATCAGAGGGTAATAAAACTTTCTCTCCTTATCTATGAACTGTTCCAATATTTATGTTCATCCCTCTGCCATAATGACAGTTCTGCTTCACGTCACTCGTCTTACCTATTGCATTATTCCTGTGTCCTCTTGTGTATAAATATGTGATACTTCAGATGTTGTATTAGTCTTTGCCTGATGAAGAGACCTGAGTAGTCTCGAAAGCTTGCAATTTGTTACCATCTTTTCAGTTAGCCATTAAAAGGTATCAACCACTGAGGACTCTCAAGTCTAAACATTTTTCTACAATAACACTAGTGAGAAAGCACAATGAATTAAACCAATATAAATTGCCCAAAATTGAGCCTGTGTGAACAAGAGCCTAAAATTGCAGCATAATATTGCCCTACAAGATCGATGTGGAGAGCCTGGGCAGAATGACCCACCCAGCCCTATTGTGTTTATTTTTGGCTCTTTGCAGTTACTGCAATTGTGCACCCTGGGTTTAAAGGATCCTTGGTATCCCTGACATTTTATGGGTCCTCAGTGGTTGATACCTTTTAATGGCTAACTGAAAAGATGGTAACAAATTGCAAGCTTTCGAGACTACTCAGGTCTCTTCATCAGGCAAAGACTAATGCAACATCTGAAGAATCACATATTTATACACAAGAGGACACCGGAATAATGCAATAGGTAAGACAAGTGACGTGAAGCAGAACTGTCATTATGGCAGAGGGATGAACATAAATATTGGAACAGTTCATAGATAAGGAGTGAAAGTTTTATTACCCTCTGATTGGAGTCTGCTATTGTGTTTTGATGCCCCTAGAAGGTCAGAGAAGCAGATTCCTTAATTGATGTACACAGACATGAATCCGTGTGATATATTCATTCCAGCACTAAGAGTGTCAAAGGTCATCATAAGTTTATATTCCCAAACCTTTCTATCTTTCTCAGATTTGAAGTTAGATTTTAATAAGGTCAGGGTTTACCTCGAGGCTTTTTGGGTGGGTCATTCTGCCCACATTTTCAGATATATTGTCATGGTTCCACCCCTCAGTGTTTCTGGGTTGCTGTTATTGACAGCTTAGCCATCCAATCTGGTACACAGGCGTGTTGAAGCTGTCGGTGCTGTATAGACAAAATTATAATATAACTTCGGCACTCAAAAGATGCTGCAAAAACTTTTATTGTACATAGACCCAATAGAGTTCAGATACTAAACAAGGTAACAAAATAGCAATATGAAAAAAAGGTAAAAAGATATACACAAAAACATCAGAAAAAACTAAACATGAGTGCACCATTCATGAGTACATATATGTGGTCAAATATAAAGGATATAGAAAATGACCCTTTTTTTTTTACCTTTTTTATCATATTGCCATTTTGTTACCTTTATTATTTTTACTATGTTTTAATACAGACACTTCTTGTAAAAGGTCATATGACAGGCCAAAATGTCGACTTGTTTAGTATCTGAACTCTATTGGGTCTATGTACAATAAAAGTTTTTGCAGCATCTTTTGAGTGCTGAAGTTATATTATAATTTTGATTAATTTTTTTGCTTCTGGGCACCACACCTCTGCAATTGAGCACTCCCTTTTTTCATCAATTTTGGTGCTATATAGACAGCTCAGTAATCCAGTCTGGTACAGGGGCATGCTGAGCTGTTATTGTGGTGATTGACAGCTCCACTATCCAATCTGAGACTGGGAGGCTCTGGCTGTCTCCAAGTGTTCATTATCCCAGGTGATTGCCATGCTACTTAACTGAGCTGTTTCTCCCAGACCTCTGACAGACATATATTTAGCTAAGTGAGGTTTTTTCTCTCTGTGCCTTGAGTTCTGTATGTTTGATCTTTCATTGCCTGACCTTGTACCTTATTCTGACCATCCATCTGTTTCACCCCTTCTGCTCTGATCCGTTATCCTCCTTTTATTCTGACCGCGAAACATTACCTAATTACACTTTTGTCTCTTCCTTCTGTTTATGACGTAACCTTCTGGCTTCTGAACTTGGACGCCTTGACTATTCAGAATCACTGAATGGCCGTGAAAAGTGACTACCGTAACATATATATTTTGAAAATATTTAGAAATTCATGAATCATTTCATTTATACTTCAAAAATACTTGCTACTTTGTGTTGGTATATCACTTAAAATCCATATCAAATACATTTGAGCTTGTGGGTGTAATGTGAAAAAATGTGGAAAGTTCACAAGGTGTAAATACTTTTTCAATGAACTGTAATCTGCAGCTTTGTCACCATAAAAGCAGAGAAGCCCAGACACACTTTTTGCCTAGGAGCCCCAAGCCGTCAATATATGCCTCTGGTAAAGACCATTGTCACCCATTAGCGTGCCTTTCAATGATATGAAATGTTAACCCCTTCCTTACCGATGACGGGATAGTACGTCACCGGTAAGTATCCCCTGCTGACATGTGCCCGCAATAGGCGCGAGCAGAATCGCGATCCGCTCGCACCTATTAGCTAGTTTAAACCCGCTGACAGTGGGCATTTAACTAGAGCTTCCGGCCGCCGGGCCGGAAGTGAGCGCATCGCCGACCCCGTCACGTAATCGGGGATCGGCGATGCATTGCCTTGACAACCAGAGGTCTCATAGAAACCTCTATGGCTGTTGCAGGCACATTGCTATGAGCGCCGCCCGGTGGTTGGCGCTCATAGCATTGCAGTAAATCTGCTACATATTGGCGATCTGCTCATCGCCCATATGTAGCAGAGCCGTTCAAGTGTGGCATGCTTCTAGCCTCCCATGGAGGCTATTGAAGCATGCCAAAAGTAAAAAAAAAGTGTTTAAAAATTAAAAAAGAAAAAAACCTAAAAGTTCAAATCACCCCCCTATCGCCCCAATCAAAATAAAACAATAGAAGAAAAATCAAACAAACACATATTTGGTATCGCCGCTTTCAGAATTGCCCAATCTACAGTATCAATTAAAAAAGGATTAACCCAATCGTTAAACGGCGTAGCGAGAAAAAAATTCAAAACGCCAGAATTATGTTTTTTTGGTCGCCGCGCCATTGCATTAAAATGCAATAACGGGCGATCAAAAGAACGTATTTGCACAAAAGTGATATCTTTAAAAACGTCAGCTCGGTGCGCAAAAAATAAGCCCTCATTCGACCCTAGATCACGAAAA
>VIAB01028212.1:15010-25798 GCA_009801035.1 Oophaga pumilio
CAAGTTATTTCTGTCACCATTGTGGGTTTTGCTGTCATTAAACGGGGGGTACCAACAATATTGACCACATGTGTATACCCACTAAATTTAGGATGGCCACGTAAATTACATAAAAAATAGCTGCCATGTAAAAATCAGTTTTCTGTTGCATCTTTTGTACAAACATGCCATATTCAATTAGCCAGTCTTACAAAAGGGCTATACAGATATACATTTTTATTATTTTTATTGAGTTTTTGTTTTATGTTTTTTTTATTCAGCTGTGTTTTTGTCTATTTTTGTGGAAACACACTAAAAATGCATATGCGGTTTTTACTTGTGGATTTTCCGCATCACATTTATAATTAAAACGCATATACAGCATACAGCAAGAGACATTGACATGATACAGATGTAAAAAAGGCACCACGGGTCAATTTGCGAAGTATTGATAAACAGCAGAGAGGGCAGGAGGTATACATAAATCTCATCTACTTTGTTGGAACTGAAATTTTTGTGAACGAAAATACGCAGCAGAAAAAACACACCAAATAATAACTGTAGAAAATTAGTCTTAGGGCTTGTGCACATGACCAAATCTTCGGTCCGAGTGTGATCCAACAAAACTTCGGATGGCATTCGGACCAATATTATTATTATTATTATTTATTATTATAGCGCCATTTATTCCATTGCACTTTACATGTGAGGAGGGGTATACATAATAAAAAACAAGTACAGTAATCTTAATACAAGTCACGAATGGTCCAGGAGGAGAGAGGATCCTGCCGGCGAGGGTTCACAATCTACAAGGGATGGGTGAGGATACAGTAGACGAGGGCAGAGCTGGTCGTGCAGCAGTTTGGTGGTTTTGCAGTTTGTAGGCTTGTCAGAAGAGGTAGGTCTTTATGTTCCTTTTGAAGGTTTCCATGGTATTATTATTGTTATGGGAACGTGCTCATGTCCGATTTTTTTTTTTCCTTGGACAGATCCGGTCCGGGGAAAAAAAAACTGCTGCATGCCCGAGTTTGATCAAATATTCAGAACACACTCAGCCATGTGAGTCAATGAGTCCATGGAAAACATCATACTGCACCCGGATGGCATCTGAGCGCAGTCCAATTTTCACAGACTGACAGATTGGAGAAACTTTGTCCATCTTTTCCTAGTCTGAGAGAATCGGAGCTCACTATCATCACCCTCAGATCAGCATTTGATCACAGTGTGATTTGCATAATCTGACCTGATTCTCTTTGAGACTATACGCTCTTGTGAACCCAGCCTTGGCTTAAGTCAAAATAATGAGTATTTGGTGAGTTTGTTATGCTGTGTGTTTTCACTGCACAAAAATGCTGTGTATTACAGTTCTAGACAAGTGAATGGGATTTCTAGAAGTCTCATGCGCACTGTGCTTTTTTTTTTTTTTTGCGCCACGTAAACTGACCTGCAATTTGTTTTTGAAATCTGCAAAATGAATTTTTCTCTTGTGGGTTTTATTTGCAGATTTGCCCCATAGACTCGAATGAGATTAAGAAAATCCACAGGTACATAACACATATGTTCTTTTAGTGTGTTTTGAGGGGGAAACAGTAAAATCGCCCTTGATCCACATATGACTTTATCAATAACGTTTTACAAAAGCAAAAGTAAAAAGAAGTATCAAAGCAGTTTTATCTAAGACATGACATACCAAAAGGAGATCAAAAACCTCAGCTGAAAAAAACCACAATGAACATGTAATGAAAAAAACAATGAAAAAACGCAAGACCGTAATTTAGCTAGTTCATGCAGAAAATCTACAACATTAAAAATGCACCAAATATTCATTTTGGGAACTTAGCCTTACAGAGGTAAGTAGCAAGCATTTGGACATTTTCATACCACTACAGATGGACACCTGATGATGGGACTGATATGACAAGTCATGATTTGAAATACTCAGACATTATTTAGGAAATTATGCCAACACAGGATGTGATTATACCAAGATCCTTGGAAGTAACTATTGGACTTATTACTGCAAAAATATATAATCCTGCACACGTTAAATAAAGTTAATTAATAAGTTACCGTATATAATTATTGTATATACACATGATATATATTTAGATTTCTATGCACATTATTTCATGAAAGAATCTAAACCACTTTTGCTCTATCAACAAATTATTACTCATACTAATACATTTTTCTTGCAGTTTATTTTCTTAGTTTGGAACAAACACATTTGCAAATGTACAAAACATTTATTTTTTCCAGACCCAATTCTGCTTAAGCTTTTACAGATTCGTAATATGCGCTCAGCCCACTGGCCCATACTGTACCTGAACGTGACTTCAGATTCATATTGAGACAAGTGTTGGTTTTTTATGTCATATTAATAGGGAATCTGCTGTATTTTGGAGGCTTTGTGACATAGAAGCAATAGCTGCATAACACAATCCTGCATGAAGTCACCACACACTGACACACTGAGTGCCATAAAGTCTCCATGCATATCGTTCTGCCATATGTACGAGGCCTAATTCGTCTAACCATACAAATAAATAACAATTCTGTCGACTATTTCAGCAAATTAAACTATTGTGAAGACTAACACTTTATTACATTTTTAAAAATAAAATTGAGAATAGACCATGTTTTGTCTACCAGGCACAAGGCAAGAATGAAAGAAAACACAGTGTTTTGTACTTATATTAAAAACTTAGAATTGTAAGAGCCACATCACTATAAGAAATATTCGAGTAATCAGTAAATGTATATTAATACATGTTTTCTTTCCTAGCTAGGGATATCTGTAAAAGAGGGTACGAGACCTATAGTGTGACTTACCAGTATATATTCAACCACAACTGCAACCAGAATACATCCACGTCTTATCTAAGTTGTTGCCAGACTTCCTTGAGATTGTGGTAAGACTATAACATGTAACAGAACGGGGTCTTCAGGGCAATATTCATGTAAACAAAAACTGATTGATACTTTCCTTTAACAATATTGATTTTGAGTTAAAAAATGTTATTGTAATTAAAAGGCCATTGTCAAGTTGGTATTCTCATGTTTGGAAGTTATCCCCTATCCATGGCATAGAGGATAACTTACCAACAGCTGAGGTTCAACACGCTGGGACCCCCACTAAACCCAAGAGTTCCATGTGAATGGAGCAGTGGTCAATCGTACGCCCTGCTGCTTCATTCATTCTCATGTAGGTGCTGAAGAACAGTAGTCTTCTTGGTCCTCTTGGTCAGACTTCAGTGATCAGGAAGTTATTCCCTATCATGTGGATAGGGAATAACTTGCAAACTGGAGAATACCTTTTTTTAATTAAGCATGCAGTAGTTCTCTGGAGTACGATGCACAAAATTCATTAAGATTCACAGGCTGATTAATGAATTTGGCTTATTTTTTTAGCTGCTGTGTTTCAAAGCCGGAAAATATTCTACAGTCAAGGGCTGTGTATCTTTCTGCTATAATTTATACCACTTTCTGGTATAAATTAAGGTAAATCTGCTGGATTGTGCTAGGACATATGGCCATCAAGCTCTACTTTTCAGAGAATTAAAAATGGAGTAAAAATGTCAAAAGTCTCAAAAATTTTGTGCAATTTGTTATGCAAAACTTTGGGTCTTTTATCTGGCAGTTTTCTAACGTTATATATTCAATTAATTCCTCTCATAATGTCTAATACCATTCATAAAATGGTACGGGTGGCACGGTGGCTCAGTGGTTAGCATTGCAGCGCTGTGGTCCTGGGTTCAAGTCCAACCAAGGACTACATCTGCAAGGATTTTTTATGTTCTCCCCGTGTTTGCGTGGGTTTCCTCCGGGTACTCTGGTTTCTTCCCACATTCCAAAGACATACCGATAGGGAATTTAGATTGTGAGCCCCATCGGGGACAGCAATGATAATGTCTGTAAAGGGCTGTGGAATTAATGGCGCTATATAAATGAGTAAAATAAATAAAAAAATAAAAAGTCAAACTTTTCCTGAAGACCATTCATCTAGACTAGACTTTTCATTCATCATTACCCTCTTTATAAATACCAACCCTCTCAATTTGTGTAATTTTACTGTACATTATAATCAGATCTGTAAAATAAAGGGAGACAATAAGCCTTACCAGGTTTACCAATCTTATTAAGCCATGGCATGACAGAGACCCCGTTGAAACTCAATGTATGCTGTTCAATACAGAAGGGAACATTGAAGGTGTCACAATAGCAGAGATGCCTTCAAAGGCCAAAAAACAGCAGTGTCGGGAATTGCTACAGCAGAACCGGGACCAGTTCTCAGATTTTCCAGGGTGTACAGATGTCATGGAACATGAGGTTATGACAGAACCCCATGTGCAGTTGAACTTGAAGTGCTACTGAATTCCCGAGGCTCGCTGAGAACTGCTCTCCAAGGAAGTAAAGGGAATGCTGAACCTCTGAGTGAGGAATCTAAGGCCTCTTTCACACATCAGTTTTTTGCAATCAGGCACAATCCGTCAAATTTTAAAAATGACGGATCCGGCTCAGATTGTAAAAAACTGATGTGCCGGATCCGAATTTTAGCCAGATCCGTCATGAACTTTTCAACCTGGAAAATGTATAGTACGCATGTCTAGCACGGAGGCGAGAGAGAGAGTTTCCGGCCGCCTGATGCACCGCTTCAGGCGCTGTCAGGCATTTCCGGCAGAAAAAAAAAAGTTGCATGCTGCGTCCTATCCGGCCGCCGGAGTTAAAATATATGACGGATCCAGCAGAAAACGGACTAAACACAATGACATGCGGCGCAATCCGGCGCTAATGCATATCAATGAGAATAAAACGGATCCGGCGGTAAAAAAAAACTGCCGGATCGCGCCTGACGGGAAAAAACTGATGTGTGAAACAGGCCTTAGAGTGGGTGGTATAGCCCCATTGTCCTTGTTCCAAAACATGATGGAGAATGGAGATTCAGTAATGATTATCGGAAGCTCAATGAAGTCTCAAAGTTCGACACATATCCGATGCTGCTTGTCAATGAACTGATTGAGAGATTTGGGCCATCAAGATACATTACCACTTAGGAACTAACAAAGGGATATTGGCAAATCCCCATGTCACAAGAAGTTTTCTTTACACCTGACGGATGCTTCCACCAAGTCCAGATGTTGTTTGGACTGCAGGAAGCTCCAGCCACCTTCCAAAGGGCCATGGACCGGATCCTCCTACCCCATAAGGACTACACCACAGGATACCTGGACAATATTGTAATCTTCAGCCTGAACTGGAGAAGTCATCTGAAAAAGGTCCAAGTGGTGTTCAATGCTCTCAGAAAGACAGGGTTTTCTATAAGTACAAAAAAATGTGCCATGGGTATATATAGTAGGTAGATGCAAAATCAAGCCTCAGTTCAATAAAGTGGATGCAATCCAGATCTGACAGAGACCCCTCTCAAAAGAACAAGTTAGGGCCTTTGTGGGAATCGTGGGGTACTACAGGAGGTTCATCCCAAACTTTGCCGTGATGGTTGCACCCCTAACCGACCTCCTTAAGGGGGCAACATTGGTTATGTGCAAATGGACTTCAGAGGCAGAGACAGTATTTCAAGAACTGAAAGCAGCTCTCTGTAAGCAGCCAATCCTGGCAGACCTCGACTTTAAGAAGGAATTTGCACTCCAAACAGACACCTCAGAAGTTGGATTAGGAGCAGTCCTTTCTCAGGAGATACAGAGAGGAGCATACTGTTCTCTAGCTGAGTAGAAAACTCTCGGTATGTGAGAAAAATTATTCCATTGTTGAAAAGAAATGCTTGGCCATAAAGTGGGGGAGGCATCGCAATACTATCTCTTGAGGTGCAAATTTTAATTCATGTCAGACCATTCCCCAATCAGGTGGATGAAAGAGAAAAAGGGGAAAAATGCTCTTGTTATCCCCTTGTTTATAGCCCTGCATCATTTCCACTTCTAAGTGGAACATAGAGCCGGGAAGTTACATGGTAATGCCAATGCTCTCATGAGAATCCCTAGTCTAGTGGTTGAAGGTGCCAAACATAGTGGATGGAAGATTTGTATCACAGAGGTAGGTGCATGTCCTCTTTGAAATAAACCTGGACTAATGCTCTAGTACACACAGTACTAAGAGGGGTTAATTGGCCATGGTAGGGCCAGCTCTAATCACTGAAGAATTAGGGAGAATAGGCGGCTCCCCATGTCTCCACCCCTGGATGTGGTTCACAAGGTAAAATGGGACCTGTTTATTTGACGCCTGCTTCTGTGTTAAGAGATGTGTTGACCTCCAGGATTGTGTGGTTTTGCAAAAGGTCTAGGAGGCTGAACTCTGAGCCAAGCGGGCGAACCCGCACTATTGTATGGACTGTTTACTTTGTTTCACTTTGTCCCTGACAAAGTCAGTATTTAAGTTTTCCTGTGATGTAGTTTATGATGTTTGAAATACATTTAAAGTTGGCCTTTAAATAGAAGCTGCTCCTTTGATACCTCAGATTGCTTCGCAGTGAGTAGCATTGTTACACTTTGTTAATTTTTTGTTTCATTTTTGGTATAGTATTCTGACTGATTAGTAAGCTTTGTAGATCTTATAGCATTCTCTTTTAATTTTCTTTCTCAGATCTTGTGACATTTCTCTTCCATGTGGTGCCATTGCTGCCAACATGAAATGGGAAGGGTTTTTCTTTAAGTAATGCCCTTTTAACAGCAAACTGTCTATTTGACATCTGTTTAATAAATTAGACTAACATGTGGTTGAATTCTTGTTTATTAGAATTTTATAGTCTTCACTTTAGCTTTCCTCCTAAGACTTTCATTGGGATGTATGCATTTTTGCAAAAATGCTATTGAATTAAATTGTTAGAAAATGAACTTTTTGGGTGTACAAAATAACAAATGTTGTTTGCAGTCAATGGCTCACATTTGTGGAAGTATTTTTTAGTATGGTATACCATGGCAAATGTTGATTCTGAAAGAAAAATCTTTTGTGGTCTACTCATTTATGTTGAGCACGGTAAGTACTAATAATACAGGCATATAAAGACTGATGACAGTTCCAGAAATGTTTGTTGTTGATGTTTTTGTGTTGTGAAATTACCGACATATATAGAAAAGGTCACATTCTGGTCAAAGGGACTTGACCTATATATTTCTCATGAATTCATCAACACCAAAACAGGAAGAGATGAATGGAGCTTCAGGTATGCGTCAACATACCGTGTATGCAAGCTGCAAAACCACTAATTACAACATTTTGACCCACAAAATAGGGAGGAAAATATGTTCACAAATTGTAAATTGAGTAGCTGGATATGTGCAGGACATAGTTACCATAATGTAAATGTATCCAACGTTGAATAGAAAAAAACTGCAACTATGTAAAATATTGGAGAATTACTTTGGTATTTTAATTATCGAGGGACATAAAGTGGTTTGTGAAAGTCTTTACCTCCTTGGCCTTTTACCTATTTTGTTACATTATAACCTGTGTTTAAATATTTTTGTGTGTGATGCATCAGCACAAAATAGTCTAAGTTGGTGATGTGAGAAAAATGTAGGCATAAATTATATTTAAGGGATCAAAAAACTAAAGATTGGCATGTGCATATGTATTCACCCCTTTTGCTATGAAGCCCCTAACCATTTACAGTGCAAGCAGCTACCTTCATAAGTCACATACATAGGCAAAGGAAGTCCACCTGTGTGCAATCTAAGTGTCACATGGTCTGTCAGTATATACACACCTTTTCTGAAAGGCCATAGAGGTTGCAACATCATTAAGCAAGAGGCACCACTAACCAAACAACCATGAAAACCAGGGAGATCTCCAAACAAGTTAGAGGAAATCTCGTTGAGAAATACAAGACAGGGTTGGGTTATAAAAAATAAAATAAAATATTCCAATCTTTGATAACCACCTGGAGCACCATCAAATCCATCATCAAATGGAAAGAACAGGATACCACAATCAACCTGCCAAGAGAGGGCATTAATCAGAGGCAGCACAGAGACCAAAGGTAATCCTAAAGGAGCTGCAGAGCTTCCAAGCAGAGACAGGAGTATCTGTCCATATGACCACAATAAGCTGTAAACTCCATAGAGGTGGCCTTTATGGAAGAGTGGACAAAAAAAACTTTACTTGTACGCAAAAATTAAGGCTCATTTTCAACTTGCCAAAAAGACATGTATGAAACTCCCCAAA
Source organism: Oophaga pumilio (assembly GCA_009801035.1). Taxonomy (NCBI): domain Eukaryota; kingdom Metazoa; phylum Chordata; class Amphibia; order Anura; family Dendrobatidae; genus Oophaga; species Oophaga pumilio. Next base: position 23,165 of record VIAB01028212.1, read on the forward strand.
TGTATGGAGGAAGATGCTGTGGTCAGAAGAGACCAAAATTTAACTTTTTGGCCACAAGGTAACCTCTATGTCTGGTGCCAAACTAACACAGTTTTTCTTCCCAAAAACACCAACCACACAGTGAAACAAGGTGGTGGCTGCATCATACTGTGGGGGTGTTTTCAGAGGTAAAATTGTTTTAGTTGAAGGGTAGATGGATCATGCAAAATACAGGGATATTTTTGAGCAAAACCTGTTTCAGTCTATCAGTGATTTGAATATCAAAAGACTAAGCCACAGGATAGGTCCCAGCAACGAGGATAGCCTTATTGTGGCTGACAGGTACACATGAATTTGCCAATTTATGCGTTAAGTATTCTGAATTTCTAATTTTCTACTGCAGTAATGCAATTCAAATGTCATATATTTCATGTTTGCATGCTATAGCCCTACAGAGTGCTACTTTATTTTATTTTGTCTGTCAGCTATTTGAGAATGTGATAGAGGTTCACCTTCCAACAAGGCAGTGACCCAGAGCATACTGCTAAAGCAACACTCGAGTGGTATAAGGGGAAACATGTAAATGTTTTGGAGTGGCCAAGTCAAAGCCCATACCTTAATCCAATAGAGAATTTGTGGTTAGACTTGAAGATTGCTGTTCACCAGAGGAAACCATCTAACTTGGAGGAGCTGGAGCAGTTTTGTCTTGAGGAATGGACAAAAATCCCAGTGGCAAGATGTGGAAAGCTCATAGAGACTTATCCAGAGCGACTTGCAGCTGTAATATAGCTGTAATTGCTCTGAAAGGAGGCTCCAGAAAGTTCTGACTTTAGGGGGTGAATAGTAATGGACACTGAAGTTTTCCTATTTGTTGTTTGCATCACAATAAAAAGAAAACCAAATGTTCCTAGTTGTAGGCATGTTATTTATATGAACTGATGCAAACCCTCAAAAAACTGACATTCCAGGTTGTGAGGTAGTAAAATACAGAAAATTCCAACGAAGATGAATACCTACTGTATATTGATGTTAAAATAAGTAGAGAAGAAGAAAAGAATCTCTCCGGCGCTCCAACCAAATAAATGAAAAATCTTTATTTAGGCATAGTTAAGCCATGTTTAAAAACTTGGAAAAGTGAATTGAAAAACGCCTCACATACAGCCTTGCGGCGTGCTCCGGGAGTGACGGAGGGTAACCCCGTTAGGTGGGCCTGGGCAGGTGAGTCTAGACTCCGTGGCATGGCTGGGATCCTGTAGCGAAGGTTATCGGGGGCCCAAGACTCCATGTCCCAACGCTCTCTCTTTTTCTCCCTTACATACCCCCAAGGTCAGACTCACCCGACGGGGCATAAAATAATAATCCCACATTCAGTAGCACTTGTGATATCCCCTTGAGATCTTGTTTGTACATTAACCTATCTGTTGTGAATGTTTTGGAAATGAATTCTGAGCAGAAGCTCCCTCTGGTGGTTACAAACAGTACTGAACCATTCAATGAGGATTGGCAATCAGGATTCACAGACTGGCTTGATTTAAGGGAGGTCCCCTCCCATCATGGTTGCCGGTGATCAATTGTTCTTGTCTCAACTGTGCTCCTGGTTCACTTGGAAGCTTGCTGAGTCTTGCCTCTTCTTCTGCTTTCAGATAAGATATTTTCTGTTTTTGTTTTTGTGCTTACCATTTGCATATTTCTCTGCATTTTTCTGAGGTTAGCCAGGTTCCCCCCGGGGGGGCTTGGGCTCCTCTCAGTTCCGCTGGAGCCATTGTTATTTGTTCATTTGCCTTTTCCAGTTTTTTCAGTGGCTGCGGCTTAGTTTTGTTACACCAGAGAACTGATTTAGGTGGTAGAGGTTGTGTGATCTCAGGTGTTTTTGCAATCAGTAGCATTGGCATTTTTAGTTTTTTTTTGGATTGCTGTGAGTATCCTTTCTATCCTTTTCTGTCTAGGCAGATTGGGCCCCAGCGTTTGCTCATACTATTTTCTGTCTGTGTCTGTATTTCCCCTTGTCTAACCGCCATTACATGTTTGGGGGCTTCCTATGTTCTTTGGGGTTCTGCTCCGGGGCAGATAGCTTTCCTCTTTCTATCTTTAGGTGTAGTTAATCTCTCAGGCTGTGACAAGGCGTCTAAGACCAACGTAGGAACGCTCCACGGCTGCCTTTAGTTGTGGTGGTTAGTCAGGGTACTGCAATCCAATAGATTCCAACCTCTCTGGTGTATTGCCGTTTTTGCCTGCTCTCCTCAGCTACCAAAACATAACACCTATCTTATTGAAATGTATGGGTATCTAATCCATGACTCAACAAATTGTCCTCATCAGTTATGGTACATTTGTCAGGAAAAAAAAACAGCGGCTTAGAAGCATGATGACAAAAATCAGAATAGAGAAATAAAGAAATACGGAGATTCCATCTGTGTAAATCGGCTAAGAGGGTTTCATTCAATATTGCTATTTGGTGCCCTGATAAACTCCAAATGGTGATGGAAATGTATTGATACATGGTGAATGTATTTTGCATGGTCTCTTCTAAGAATTTTTATTATATAATTGGTGCATTTTATGACTTTAACAATTTCCATATTTGTTGAATTACTTAAAATGTTACTTCCAAGACCACTGACAAGATAAAGATCCCCAACTCACATCAGGACTACA
>VIAB01028219.1:0-19317 GCA_009801035.1 Oophaga pumilio
CTCCCCTTGTGCAGCAGCGGGAACTCGAACCCTAACAGACTGTCCCTGAATAGCATTGGTTACTTTGGCCTTGGCAGGAGAGCCAGCGGTAACCAAGTGCACACCACAAGCCTGAGCTAGACACTGGGACCGACCTCTATGCTGAACAGGACCTGCCGAATCCGAATGAGAGACCGACAAGGCTTGGGATTGTCGTAGCAGTTTGCGTTCTGACCCAAAGTCAGATATGCCAGATTACCAGAGAGGCCAAATTAGGGGTTTACGCCCTTTTTGACAAGCACTTGGAGACAAAGAAGACTGCACACATTATTCTGTGAACATGTCACTTTATCTGATATAATGAAACACAAGGCAGTAATTTATACCATTTACAGTAAATATGATTCTATGCAGCTCATGTAGCCCCCACTGTCACCTCAGGGTCATACTTTATTTACCATATACCCAGAACATGTTGTAGCAGACTATTTAGACCATATATGATAAGAAGCATAGTTAACATTTAAAGAGGAGACTGACAGACTGCTGTCTCATGGGAATAAATTCTAGCAATCAAAGACAAAAGGCAACTAAAGAATTAAAGGCGTTTAAAGTCAAACCATTAACCCTTCTATATCAGGATCAACCCTGTGTAGCAGGAGAATCCCTGCACCTAACATACTGTATGGGTGACTAACTGAATCCAGGACAAATATTTGAATGCTTTCTTGGAGTGTTATATACCACTAAAATGTAACAAAAAGCACGAAATAATCTATGGATGAGTAATATAATACAGAAAAAATGTTGAATGCTTTTTTAGAGTGTTATATACCACAGAAATGTAACCCAGAGCATGTTTTACTCTATGGATGACCAATTGAATTCTGATACATTTTTAAACTCTTTTTTTGAAGTCTTATATATTACTGAATATTAACAGAAAGCACCCAATACTGTATGGATGACTAATTGAAGCCAGATAAATTTTTCAGCACTTTTTTGTAGTCTTATATACCATGGAAATTTAACAGAAAACCCTTATCACTGTACGGATAACTAATTGAATACAGACACATTTTTAAACACTTTTTTGGAGTCTTAAATACCACCAAAATGTCAAAGAAAGCGTCAAATGCCATATGGATGACTAATTGAATCCAAACTAATTTTAAATGCTTTTTTGGAGTCTTGAATTCCAAAAATTTTTGTAAAAAAACACCTAATATTGTATGGATGACTATTTGAATGCGCACAAATTTTTCAACACTATTTTGCAGTCTTATATACTACTAAAATGTCACAGAGCGCACCAAATACTATATGGATGATTTATTGAATACAAGCACATTTTTAAACGCTTTTTCAGAGTCTTATATACCATAGAAATTTAACAGAAAGCATCTAATGCTCTAAGGATGACTAATTGAATCCAGACAAATTTTTCAGTGCTTTTTTGGAATGTTACATACCACCATAATGTACCACAAAGCATGTAATACTGTATGTATCCATGGACCCCTCAAAGACAACTACTGGTGAGCAGCACTCAAATATTTTTAAAGTGCAGTTGTTGTACTTTTACACTCATAAAGACTTTGCAGAAAGTGCAAAGCCTTGAAAAAATAATAAGGAGGGTCATTCAGTCATCCATACACCCCAGAAAATAAATAACTGGGGGACCACATTCAAATGTTTTTAAGGTATTGCTGCTGTACTCCTAGACTTTTCAAGGGTATGCCTAAAGTGTAAAGCCAGTAAAAAATTATAAGGAGGGTAATACAATAATCCTCTTCAGGTGTCCGCTTCTTCTCCTTCCTCGTGAGGCTGAGGGGACTGCTTTACCTGCTTCCTGGAGCACGAATCCCAGATTCCTGGGTTGTAAGTGACCCAGCTTTGGGTAATGTCAGAGTACCCAATATGTAGAAATTTTTGACAGTTCCCTGTGTCACCTTCACCATTGCCTGATCCACATAGGAGGTGGGGAACCCCAAGGACAGTACGATCTCTTGGGGGTGGGAAGATGCCACAGTCACTTAAAAATTTGTTAGTAGCAAAAAGCTGGTGCTGTCAGGGTAAAATCATTTGTATATTTGTTTTGAATATAGATATTGCTGCTGTATCAGAGACAAGAAGTGTATCCTTGAGGGGACCTTCCTAAAGGATAGTAGTAGGTGTGTACCAAAATAATGTTAAAGGGTTATTTTCATCTCAGTTATTCAGGGTTGACTTAGGAATACAAATGCGGTCCATAGGAGGAGGGGCACAGGATTTGTCTCCTGTGTCAAAGACACCAGTTTGACTTGCAGCTTTCATAAATATTACTATGAAATGGATATATTGACAAACCATGAAATGCAGTTATTATTTTAATAACATGGCAATTAGTTTTAATGTATGCAAATTTACTTGCCATAGTTTTATTTGTAGATATGCCAAGATATTAAATTAAGATTGCAGAAAATGAAATACAACCTTCATATTAAAACAGAAACATGTCAAATAACCTACTTGTGTTAATTGCTGGAAGGCCTCAGAGGAGCAAGCCCTCATCTGCTAGGACCATATAATTTCAATGTATCACCTGCTTATTAATTTCAGGGAACAATCCATTCATTTCATATGCTGAGGATCAATTAACAATTTTATAGTTAACTGGAATGAATAAAAAGTGCTCTATTTAAAATACTGCATAACTAATGCCGATGATTTGCCTTTTGACACATTTCATTACCTCTAAGCTCAATATTCTCTATTATAATTTACTTTTATAATGTATCTTCTGCATAACTGTATATAATAAATGTACTGTCACCAAATTACGGTGTGCCTCTATTTTAAAAAGTAGTCTGGCACATGTATTAAGGGACTGAAAATGAGCAGTTGAATGAGCAGTAGAGTTGAGTGACTTTGGTCGGATCGGGGTTCCGACCACCCGACTGAAACAATATTTGAGTCGGACGAAACTGGTCCGACTAGGGCAAAAAAAAGTCGGAGTTTCGTCCGAAACCCGACCCCAATGCAAGTCAATGTAGAATAAAAGTTGGCATTGAGTGGATGAATGTCATCCACTCAATGCCGACTTTTATTCCCCATTGACTTGCATTGGGGTCGGGTTTCGGCTCTTGGAAGAAGGGGAGAAAAAGCCAAACATGGAAAAATAGCATGTTCATGAAGGGGTTAATGCCATCTGCTCCATCTAGAAAAAATAAGTTTGAATTTTGCATCACGGTACTATATATCAAGGTTTTCAATCAAATAGAATTAAATTTGTTTCACGCAAAGCCCTTACTATTGTCAGATCCTGTCCCCAGTTTTTTCTCCGATAGTTCTAACTCTGTTCCCAATGATTTTTACAAAAAGGTACTTATAAATGTATTCAGAAGCAGAACTCATGTTGCAAGTTTATATAAACCAATAGTCCGAAACACCGTGTCTGCAAATTGAGATACTGATTTGCCTTTTATTCAAGGTCATATTACAAGACTCGTTAAAGGGTTGATTGTGAATTGTAGGATCGCTACTTCCAATAGGTGGCGCTATAGAGTTCAAGTCCTCTTTTTCTCTTAAGAGGCAATTTGCATATTTAATTTCCCAGAGGAGCATTGCACGGCGAATAAGCCTCCTTACTTTGACAAGCCAGAGCTGGTATGTCACTCTCCACAAGGAGAAACCTTACTCCTTAGACATCAGTCCAGAGCCTGTCACCTTGCCAAATCAGATCTCATACTTTGCACTGACGAGGACCAATAGTCCGAAACACCGTGTCTGCAAATTGAGATACTGATTTGGCTTTTATCCTAAGTCATATTACAAGACTCGTTAAAGGGTTGATTGTGACTTGTAGGATTGCAACTTCCAATTGGTGGCGCTATAGAGTTCAAGTCCTCTTTTTCTATTAAGAGGCAATTTGCATATTAAATTTCCCAGAGGAGCATTGCACGGCGAATAAGCCTCCTTACTTTGACAAGCCAGAGCCGATGTGTCACTCTCCACAAGGAGAAACCTTACCCCTTAGACCTCAGTCCAGAGCCTCTCACCTTGCCAAATCAGATCTCATACTTTGCACTGACGAGGACCAATAGTCCGAAACACCGTGTCTGCAAATTGAGATACTGATTTGGCTTTTATTCTAAGTCATATTACAAGACTCGTTAAAAGTTTGATTGTGAGTTGTAGGATCGCTACTTCCAATAGGTGGCGCTATAGAGTTCAAGTCCTCTTTTTCTCTTAAGAGGCAATTTGCATATTAAATTTCCCAGAGGAGCATTGCACGGTGAAAAAGCCTCCTTACTTTGACAAGCCAGAGCAGATATGTCACTCTCCACAAGGAGAAACCTTACCCCTTAGTCAGAAACATGCAGCTCCATTTCAGCTGCTTTTGATCTGGTCATTACCTCTGACTATAAATCCGGACCAGACATTTTCTGCTTTGCCAGTGAAAGCTTTGCTACCTAGCTCTTTGGAAATGCTGTGCTGAATTTGGAGATTGTTTTTGCTACTGGAGATTGTTGCGTGCTGTTTTTAGGTATATGCTTTCCTCTTTGTCCTATTCCCATTTGGTTGGTACATTCCTATCCTTCCCTATATTCCGCGCTACCTTTGGTGAGTGTTTGTAAGTTTGTGTCTGTTTGTTATCACTGTTTTATCTTTGTGTCTTGTTAACGTTACATTTCTGTCCCATGCATCATGGGGTGTGGGAGGGGACAGATCAGGGTTCAACAGGGGCATAGTAAGGTTGGAGACTCAGGTCTCTCTATCTTCAAGAGTACCCCCATTACAGGGACAGTTATGGTCCCAGTTCCAGCTTACTGAAGTCCGGTTATACCCTTGGCCTAGGACAACTCATAAAGTCCCATGGCTTCCAGTACCACCTGTATGCGGACGACACACAGATCTACCTCTCTGGCCCAGATGTCACCTCTCTGCTGTCCAGAATCCCGGATTGTCTATCAGCCATATCCTCCTTCTTCACCTCTCGCTTCCTAAAACTCAATGTAGACAAAACTGAACTCATCTTTCCTCCACCCCACGTATCTTCCCTACCCGATCTATATATTATGGTAAATGGTATCACGATCTCTCCCGCACCTGAAATCCGCTGCCTCGGAGTAACTCTCGACTCTGCCCTGTCCTTCAAACCACACATCCAAACTCTTGCCACCTCCTGTCGCCTCCAACTTAAAAACATTTCCAGAATCCATCCCTTCCTCACCCCTCAATCTACTAAAACTCTTGTGCATGCCCTCATCATCTCCCGCCTCGATTACTGCAACACCCTCCTCTGTGGCCTCCCCGTCAACTCTCTTACACCACTCCAGTCTGTCCTTAACTCTGCTGCCCGGCTAATCCACCTCTCCCCTCGCAACTCCCCTGCGTCTCCCCTCTGCAAATCCCTCCACTGGCTCCCAATTCCCCAACGAATCCAGTTCAAACTACTAACAATGACCTACAAAGCTGTCCACAACCTGTCCCCTCCCTATATCTCTGAACTAATCTCCCAATATCTTCCTTCACGTAATCTTCGATCCTCCCAAGACCTCCTACTATCCTCCACACTTATTCGTTCCTCACACAACTACCTCCAAGATTTCTCCTGAATATCCCCCATCCTCTGGAATTCCATGCCTCAACATGTACAATTATCCACCACCCTTGGATCCTTCAGACGGAACCTGAAAACCCATCTCTTCAGGAAAGCCTACAGCCTGCAATAACCATTCCGCCTCACAGCCACCACCCGAGCTTCCGCCTCACCGCCACCACCCGAGCTGCCGCCTCTCCGCCACCACCAGAGCTGCCGCACCCCGACCTTCTGTTTCTTCCCCATTATCCCATAGAATGTAAGTCCGCAAGGACAGGGTCCTCTCCCCTCTGTACCAGTCTGTCATTGTAAATTTGTTTACTGTAAACGATATCTATAACTTTGTATGTAACCCCTTCTCATGTACAGCACCATGGAATTAATGGCGCTATATAAATAAATAATAATAATAATACTGAATACCATCACAGCATGACACCTACGCTATTGTTAAATGCACATATTGGACTCTAAAAGAGCCTGACTCCCTATAACATTATGTGCAGGTGCATTTTCCTAGTTTCTTCAAATCTGGGACATGATTCACCACGTTCTATCCATGTATGCATACACCAAGCTGAAAAATGGCACTGAATGTCTTGTGGAATCTGTGCCTTTTTATGGAGTTTGTTAATGATATGATGGATTTTGGGGCTTATTGTGGTGAATGTGGTGTTCCATATTGTTTTCAGATTTTATTGGAATTTGAGGATAGGTCTTAAAAGCTCAGATCAGGAATGGTTCTGGATTTTATCAAGATGCAAATTAAGGATGTGTGTGATTAACCTTTCTTCCAGAATTTAAAAAGCTTGATATATAGAAATGGCTCCTTCTCCTAATATATCATAAACACTCTTGATTATTTATGAGAACAAGTATGTTCTTTCAGAATTTAGTTGACATGTCTCTCTACCTCACTCTTCATGCAACATTGTCAGAGATATTACTGTAAGTTTAACCTACATGAAATGTGAAAATGAAAGGGGTTTGATTAGAACTTGAGGATGGTGGTTCTAAAATGTAAAAACAGGATTTTGGTACTTACCGTAAAATCTGTTTCTCGGAGCGCTCATTGGGAGACACAGAGACCATGGGTGTATGCTGCTGCCACTAGGAGGCTGACACTATGCATATGCAAAAAAGGTTGGCTCCTCCTCTGCAGTATACACCCCACCAACTGGCACCAACTAATCAGTTAGTGAGAAAGCAGTAGAAGAACGTGACAGAACAAAACAACAAACAGACAACTCAATCATAACAATAACAATCAGAAGAAAAGACAAGAGTTGTAAACATATGGGAGGGTGCTGTGTCCCCCAATGAGCGCTCCGAGACACAGATTTTATGGTAAGTACCAAAATCCTGTTTTCTCTATCGCTTCATTGGGGGACACAGAGACAATGGGACGTCCCAAAACAGTCCCTGGGGTGGGAGAAAAATGGCAAGAAACTCCATTCAGGTCAGCAAAGTCCCCAATGCCGCCTGTAAGATCCTTCTGCCTAGGCTGGCGTCCGCCGAAGCACAGGTGTGGACCTTGTAAAATTTGGCAAACGTGTGGATGGAAGACCAGGTTGCCGCTTTGCAAAGTTGTAGGGCTGATGCCCCATGGTGAACTGCCCAGGAGGCGCAATCATAGCCTTGGAGGCCGGCAGGCTTCTCCGCGCTTTGTCTGGAATGACGAATAGGAGATCCGACTTCCTGAAGGAAGCAGTCCTATCCAGGTAGATTCTCATTGCCCGTACCAGGTCTAGCTTGTTCAACGAGCGCTCCAAAGAAAGAGTCGGAGACGGACAGAAGGAAGGCAGGACAATATCCTCGTTCAAGTGGAAAGTGGATACCACCTTGGGAAGAAAGGAAGGCGGAGGCCGCAACACTACCTTATCCTGGTGGAGGACAAGGAAAGGGGGGCGACAAGAGAGAGCAGCTAATTCTGAAACTCGTCTGATGGAAGTGATCGCTACGAGAAAGGCCACCTTCCAGGACAAAACAGATAGGGGAACATCTCTGAGAGGTTCAAAGGGAGCACACCTCATAACCTCCAAAATGAGATTGAGGTCCCAGGGGTCCACAGGATTCCGGTACGGGGGAGCCATATGCGCCACTCCCTGAAGGAAGGTCTTGACTTGAGCACGAGATGCCAAGGATTTCTGAAAGAGGATAGAAAGGGCTGACACCTGCCCTTTTAGAGTAGCGAGAGAGAGACCAGAGTCCAGCCCCTCTTGGAGGAAAGCCAAGACGGCTGAGAGCGACAACTTCATTGGCGGGATGACGTTGGACTCACACCAGTGAAAATAGGCCTTCCATGTTCGATAGTAGACCCTGGAGGATGACGCTTTTCTGGCCTGGATCATGGTGCGAATCACCCGATCGGAGAAGCCGGACGCTTTCAGTACCGCGGTCTCAACAGCCACGCCATCAAATTGAGCGACTGAGAACCCAGGTGGCAGATTGGACCCTGTGACAGAAGATCTGGCCTGTCTGGGAGTCTCCAGGGGGCATCTGCCAGGAGATAGATAATGTCTGCGAACCAAGACCTCCTGGGCCAATCTGGGGTGATCAGAATGACCGGTACTCCTTCCGCCTTGATCTTCTTCAGCAATCTGGGAAGAAGGGGAAGTGGCGGGAATAGGTAGGGGAGAGCGAACTGCGACCAGGGAATGGCCAGAGCGTCTAAGTCCAACGCGAGAGGATCGCGGAACCTGGAGATGAACAGCGGAACCTTCCTGTTGAGCCAGGACGCCATGAGGTCCACATCCGGGGTCCCCCATCGAAGGCAGATCTGATGGAAGACATCCGGAAGCAAGGACCATTCTCCTGGCAAAAGACCCTCACGGCTGAGGAAGTCGGCGGCCCAGCTGCCCACACCAGGGATATGCACCGCGGATATTGCCGGAACCGTCGCCTCCACCCAAAGGAGGATCCTGGATACTTCGGCCATCGCCAGGGAACTTCTGGTCCCTCCCTGGTGATTGACGTACGCCACAGTCGTGTCATTGTCAGTCTGAATTCTGACTGGCAGGCCCCTGAAAAGCGATTCCCAGTGACGGAAAGAGAGAAAGATGGCCCTGATTTCGAGGATGTTGATCGGTAGGGAAGATTCCTGTGCCAACCAACGACCCTGAGCCATCAGGTGGCGAAAGACTGTCCCCCAGCCCAGAAGGCTTGCATCCGTCGTTATGACCTGCCAGTGGACTGGCAGGAAGGACCGGCCCTGGAGGATGAGTGGGGATGACAGCCACCAGTTGAGAGACTGCTTGACTCTGAGAGGAAGATGAAGCGGACAATCCAACGATCGGACGGACCTGTCCCACTGAGACAGGATAGCTCGCTGAAGGGGTCTCAAGTGAAACTGCACAAAGGGGATTGCCTCTGAGGCTGCCATCATTCTGCCCAGCACCCTCATCGCTGACCGGAAGGAAGGAGGCTGAGGACTCTGTAGAAACTGAACTCCTTGCTGGAGGATTGCTCTTTTCTCCTTGGGAAGAAAAACCTTCGCCTGTCGGGTATCGAATAGCAAGCCCAAGAAGATCAGGCGCTGAGGAGGAACAAGGCAGGACTTCTTCCTGTTGACGATCCACCCGAACCGGGCCAGGGTGTCGAGAACGATGGACAGGCTTTCTTGGGCCTGGGGGAGGGACGGGGCCTTGATGAGAATGTCGTCGAGGTAAGGAATGAGAACCAGTCCCCGAATCCTCAAGATGGCCATTAATGCCGCCATGATCTTGGTGAAGACCTTGGGAGCGGTCGCAAGGCCGAAGGGTAGGGCGACAAACTGAAAATGGTTCTGCTGAACTGCGAAAGAACCTCTGATGAGCTGGGCAAATCGGGACGTGGAGGTAGGCGTCTTGGATGTCTATGGAGCACAGAAATTCCTGTGAATCCATGGACAAGATTACTGAACGAAGAGACTCAATCCTGAAGTGACGCAGGCGAACCCTCCTGTTCAGCAACTTGAGGTCCAGGATGGGACGAACCGTGCCGCCCTTCTTTGGCACAACAAACAGGTTTGAATAAAAACCTGTGAATCGTTCTCGCTGTGGAACGGGGACGATAACTCCAGCACTGAGAAGGGAATCGATGGATGCAAAGAAACCTGGGACCAGAGAAGGATCCCTTGGGGGGCGGGATTCGAAAAACCGATCTCTTGGGCGAGAAGTGAATTCTATTTTGTATCCTGAGGATACAACTTCCCTGACCCAAGCGTCCTCCACCAAGTCGAGCCAAACGTCCCTGAACAGCAGGAGACGACCGCCGAGCTTGGGAGGACCGCTGGGTTCTGGGGCCGAGTCATGCCGAGGAAGATCTGCCAGGTTTTGGCCTGGCGGATCTACCCTGGGAGTTATGGGACCACCAGGAAGGAGTGGGCCTGAAAGAAGGTCTCTTCTTGGCCTGGCGATTTTGCGGCCTTCGCTGACCGGAGGAATGCTCTGACGTAGGGAAACGGTGAAAGGGCCGAAAGGAACTAAACTGTCACCTTTGAACCGGTCTGCGAGGCTTGGACTGAGGGAGCAGGAAACTCGTGCCTCCCATTGCGTCTTTAATGATCTGATCCAACCGAGAGCCGAACAGACGGTCTCCTTGGAAGGGGAGGCCTGGCTTGCCATGCTTTGAGCCAAATGTTTCTTCGGATGGCTACTGCTGGATGCCTGAGCAGCGCAGGACGCAGCATCCAGGGAGGCTGATACCAAATATTGATCAGCATGTGAAATTTGGTCCGCAAGCTCCGCCAGCTCTCTCTGAGGGGCTCCAGCCATGATACCCTTGCAGAGTTGTTTTGCCCATCTGGCTATGGCCTTTGAGACCCAAGTAGAGGCGAAGGCCGGGCATAAAGCTGATTTTGCCAGCGATTCTATAATCCTGTCATTGGCATCCTTGAGGGAAGCTGCAGTAGAAATTGGGAGGACCGTATTGGTGGACAGTCTGGAGACCGGTGGGTCCACTGTAGGGGACATTGTTCAGTTAGTGGTAAGGTCCGAGGGAAAGGGGTATAGAATGCCGAGGCGCTTCCCTCTTTGAAACCGCTTGGCTGGATTCTCCCTCTCCTTCTTGAGTATCTCCAAGAACTCGATATGTGGGGCAAAGACCTTGGAAGATGGTTTGGACCTTCTAAATGAAACCACCTGATCTGCGGATTCCGTAGCGGTATCCTTGATGCCTAAGGTCTGATTGACTGCAACAATCAGGCTCTGCACCATATCAACCATGCTGGAGGCCTGTTCTGAATCCAGGTCCGACTCATCTTCCGAGAGTGCGTCCAAAGATGCTTCACCTGACTCCGGAGAGGAGGGTGCTAGAGAGGGATCACGCCGTGAAAGGTCGTCTGGTGAGGCAGAGCAGGAAGAGGACCTAGAACAGTGCTCCAGTCTGGGTCTCTTACGGCCTGGGATGGAAGGACCGGGCTTGGGAATTTTGTGACTCGCTGACGGCTGCGGGTGTTGCAAAAGGCAATCTGTCCAAAACGTACACGAGGGTCTGTGACACCCTGGTGAGGTCCGCCACGGATTGTGATAGAGAAGCCGCCCACTCCGGGGTAGGAGGCTCAGAACCGCCTGGGGCCAAAGGGGATTCCTGGGTGGGTACCGTGGGGTCGCTGCAGGCCTGGCAGAGGGGAGACGACTGACCTGAAGAGAGTCTGCCATTACAAAAAGAACACACAAAGTGTCTGACCAGAGTGGTGGAGGAAGAGGAAGGTGGGGGACGAGCAGGCTCTCCCTTGTGCTTAGTCATGTTGATAGTCCCACTAACTGATGCCAGAAGGTTGGGGGACACAAAGGAGACAGAGGAGAGTGTCAGCTCTGCAGGGCAGAGCTACTCACGGTTCCTGGAGCTGGTCCTCGACTGTGAGCGATCCTAGCAGGCAGTGGGAGAAGTCGTCCTGCTGGGGGAGATTCTCCTTCCTTGAAGATGGCATCCGGCTGTGAAAGGCGCGCGCTGCAGCCCTGAAGATTCCCGCTCTCAGCGGTGGACAAGGGGGCGTGCAAAGCGCTGTACAGAGCCACATATAGGGCGGCTACAGCGCAGGAGAGCAGAGAGGGAGGTGGGCGGGGCCTCTGACTGCGCTGTAAGGGGAGACGGGCGGGATAAGAGCCTGCCCGGAAGTAAAGAACAGGGGGCGGAGCCGGCGCCGGCGCCCGGGAATAGGCCCGTATTGAAGCCGGGGCCTCAATTAGAAACTGAGGCCGCCGGCAGAGGGGGGGCGGCGTGGAACTCGGCGAAACGCCACGAAAAACACACACTGCGGCGGCGCAATAGTGCGCCCATAACTGGCAAGTGGGCCCGGGACAGAAGCTCCCCTGGGGACTCGAGGGGGCTTCAGATCCACGCGGAGGGGAGAGGTGGATGGCCCCTCCAGAGAGAATGCAGAGGCGACTGGAGCTGCAGGGAACCCCAGGGGGATCCGTATGGGGGACGCAAGAAAAATGGGGCAAAGGACTCCCAGAAAGTTATCCTCCCCCTCTATCTGTATGGGAGGGGCAAGAGGGCCCCAGGTGAGGTGCACATCTCTCTTCTTTCTTCTTATCTTCTTTCTTCTTATCTTCTTTCTTCTGTTCTATTGAGGAATTGACTGAAGATCGGACGTCCGGAAGTCAGATGTGGGACGTCCGTGTCTCTCCATCCGACAGGCTCTGGTGGGCGAGTAGGTGGGAGACAGAGGCAGGCCCGGGTCTTTGCTTTGTCCTGATCGCCTAAACACACGTCTGTGTTAGGGATTATTGGGGTCCTGCCAAAGAACAGACATATGAGGATATGGGGTGGCAGTACACGCCATACTCATAGTCTCTGCGTGGGAGTACAGTAGTGACTGTTCACACTGTATCCCTCCGGAACCTGAAAAGGAATGACGCACAATAGGTAGATATGGGTCTCCGGAGAGACCCGTGTCCACCTCCTACTGACACTAAGCTAAAACTGATTAGCTTGGTGCCAGTCGGTGGGGTGTATACTGCAGAGGAGGAGCCAACCTTTTTTGCATATGCATAGTGTCAGCCTCCTAGTGGCAGCAGCATACACCCATGGTCTCTGTGTCCCCCAATGAAGCGACAGAGAAATGTGCTTTTTCTGTGGGCTTGTCTTGCTGGTTAAGGAACCAGTTTATCAGAATTTAGCAATATATACATATGTGAAAATCCCAACTTGGTTTTGGTGAATTCAAGGAAATATTTACTATTGGTTTCAACACTTTGGACTTTGTGGAAGAAGTTTGTTCACTCAGCAGCACAAAGTATTGATAGATTGAAAGAATCTTGATTAACTGTGACTGGCGGTGGTCTTGTCCATTCAAGCTGCCTTTTTATAGACCTTAAAGAGTACCTTTCACCAAATATTTAATGCTTATACTTACTCAAAAAATGAATAAACCGAGGACTGAATCAATACAATTTTTTTTTTTAAATTAACAGATAAAACATAGGAAAGAATAAAAAACACCAGGAAAGGAAAACAGATTCTGTATAGGCAAACCAATGCAAAAAGTATTGGTAGTGGGTATAATGGCTATACAACATTTGGACTTCCATACATATGGCCTATAGCTGAAGTACAGGGTGGGCCATTTATATGGATACACCTAAATAAAATGGGAATGGTTGGTAATATCAACTTCCTGTTTGTGGCACATTAGTATATCAGAGGGGTGGTGACCATGGTGGCCATTTTGAAGTTATCCATTTTGGATCCAACTTTATTTTTTCCAATGGGAAGAGGGTCATGTGACACATCAAACTTATTGAGAATTTCACAAGAAAAACAATTGTGTGCTTGATTTTAACATAACTTTATTCTTTCATGAGCTATTTACTAGTTTATGAGCACTTATGAAATGTGTTCAAAGTGCTGCCCATTGTGTTGGATTGTCAATCCAATCCTCTTCTCCCACTCTTGACACACTGATAGCAACACTGCAGAAGAAATGCTAGCACAGGCTTCCAGTATCTGTTATTTCAGATGCTGCACATCTCGTATCTTCACAGCATAGACAATTGCCTTCAGATACGAGATGTGCAGCATCTGAAACAACGGATACTAATGAGCTAACTTTAGTTAAAGAGGTATTCCCATCTCCAAGATCCTATCATAAAATATAGTAAGTGTAATAATAATAATATTAGCAAATACCTCCAATTAGAAATGCAGTATAACTTTTCTTATTCTCTATGTCTCTTTCCTCAAGGAGGGCGACATTACAGGAACTTAGGTATCCAAGGTTACAAACACTCATATAGTTAAAGTTAGTTAGCTAGGTGCTAGTGGTCGTAACCATGGATACCTAAGGTCCTACAATGCCCTACTTGAGGTAAGCGACATAATGAATCTGAAGAACTATACTACATTTCTAATTGGAGTTATATGCTAATATTATTATTACACCTACTACATATTGGGATAGGATCTTGGAGATGGAAATACCCCTTTAAGTCAAAGTGGGTGTTAATAGATACTTTTCAATGGGGGGATGAACTTCTTTTCCCTGTACCAGTTGCTATCTGATAACACCCACTTGAACTTAAGAAAAGTTAACTTTGATTGCTAATACAAGTTCGTTTCACTAAATTAGAATATCATCAAAAAGTTAATTTATTTCAGTTCTTCAATGCAAAAAGTGAAACTCATATATTATATAGTCATTACAGACAGAGTGATCTATTTCAAGTGTTTCTTTCTGTTAATGTTGATAATTATGGCTTGCAGCCAATGAAAACCCAAAACTCATTATCTCAGTAAATTAGAATAATTAACAAAAAACACCTGCAAAGGCGTCCTAAGCATTTAAAAAGGTCCATAGTCTGTTTCAGTAGGCTCCTTACTGACAAGTCATGGATCTCCGATGATACTTGCACCCCAGTTTGGGCTGACTAGGCGATGGTGTCGTTTTTAGTGTCATGTATTGATCTCGCGTTATTGCAGTCTGTGCCATCCTTGTGGTGTCTTCTGTGCCTGCTGTTGCTACTGCTGCTGATGTTACAATCAATTTTTTGAAATGTGGAGACTCCAAGTTGGGTCTCCATTTCATGGGTTGCATGTGGTGGAAGGTGTGTCAGAAGCCTATTATAATAATTCTTCTCTGTGAAAATTGATGCCACTTTAGTGGTGTGTGACAATTATTTTTTGAAATGTGGAGACTAAAAATTGGAACTCCATCTGGTGGGTTGCCTGTCGCAGCCATCTGAGTGTGGCTGCATTAAAAAAAATTGGAGGTGTTGAATGAGGTGTGAGGTCTCTCAGCTTAAAAGGCTTACACCACTCCTCATTGAAACTTCAATTCCAATTTGTAAATGCTGGGCCAGGCCCTGATACCTCATGCATGGCCCATGGTTGACTGCTGCAGTGCCATTTGCAAATTTCTACTGTGGGTCAATTGATGTCACTTTTCATGGTGTCGGCTGCTAATTTAGCTGTTTGGGAAGCTCCTATTGAATCTAATGTGGTTCAGATACATTCATCAATCCGTTTGGCTGTTTGGCAAATTCAGGTCTGTTTGGCGAATCCGAACCAAACCGAACCTTGAAAGGTTCGCTCATCTTTAGTTCTGTGTAAACAGATCATGTGGTGCCAAGAAAAATGTCAACTTGTGCTCATAGAACAATCTATGACTGATCATTATGTGCGCTTATTAAAGGCAATCAGGTTTTCTAAACAAGATGTTTAACAAAACGCCAATCAGCAAACAAGTAGCTGATCGGCAGTTGCTTACTACCACTTATCGAGTTATAAATGTACCATAAGGTTTAATTTTAAAAGATAAAATATAGAAATATGACCTGAACAACAATTATTTCCTTTAAAAATGAGGTATGAGTTTTTTCAATAAAGAGTGCACTGGTCTTTGTGCACAGTTATGTCAAAGGATGCCATTATTTGTAAGTCGTTTTTTATAGAAAATGAAATTACTCAGTAATGACAGTGTGTTAATAGGTGCAGTAGAAAATTATCCTTTATACACAATTTAACTATAGTGTAGTTATCCAGCTACTTTATAGGTGCCTTAATTATATCTGTGACTCAAAAGATGGGTACACATCAGTGCCAACCAGTGCCAGCGCAATGAGTAGAAGTCATGACCTTGTTGACATAGCTGCAATGACGATATTGCAATTGAGCTTCTAAACTCAATCTGTTTCTATAGCACTGAGACTAGTTTCACACTAAATTCCTCTTCCAGTACCCCAAAAAAAGTGGAAGAAGAACTACTCTTTGCCTTTTCTGGCTTTGTTCTTGAGATAAAAATAATATCTAGCTGGGCATTACTGTTTTAGTGTATGAAAGCCTATCCATTAATTTCTTTATATAAGAAACTAAGCAAAAAATAATACACTGCTCAAAAAAATAAAGGGAACAATTAATCAACAGAATATAACTCCAATAAATCAAACTTCTGTGAAATCAAACTGTCCACTTAGGAAGCAACAATGATTAATAATCAATTTCACATGCTGCTGTGCAAATGGAATAGACAACAGATGGAAATTATTGGCAATTATCAAGACACACTCAATAAAGGAGTGGTTCTGCAGGTGGGGACCACAGACCACATCTCAGTACCAATGCTTTCTGGCTGATGTTTTGGTCACTTTTGAAAGTTGGTTGTGCTTTCACACTCATGGCAGCATGAGACGGACTCTACAACCCACACAAGTGGTTCAGGTAGTGCAGCTCATCCAGGATGGCACAACAATGCGAGCTGTGGCAAGAAGGTTTGCTGTGTCTGTCAGCGTAGTGTCCAGAGGCTGGAGGTGCTACCAGGAGACAGGCCAGTACACCAGGAGACGTGGAGGGGGCCGTAGGAGGGCAACAACCCTGCAACAGGACCGCTACCTCCGCCTTTGTGCAAGGAGGAACAGGAGGATCATTGCCAGAGCCCTGAAAAATGACCTCCAGCAGGCCACAAATGTGCATGTGTCTGCACAAATGGTTAGAAACTGACTCCATGAGGATGGTCTGAGGGCCCGACGTCCACAGATTTGGGTTGTGCTCACATCCCAACACCGTGCAGGACACTTGGCATTTGCCACAGAACATCAGGATTGGCAAATTCACCACTGGCTCCCTGTGCTCTTCACAGATTAAAGCAGGTTCACACTGAGCACATGTGACAGACGTAACAGAGTCTGGAGACACTGTGGAGAGTGGTCTGCTGCGTGCAACATCCTTCAGCATGACCGGTTTCGCAGTGGGTCTGTAATGGTGTGCGGTGGCATTTCTTTGGAGGGCCGCACAGTCCTCCATGTGCTCACCAGAGGTCGCCTGACTGCCATTAGGTACCGAGATGAGATCCTCAGACCCCTTGTGAGACCATCTTCTGGTGCGGTTGGACCTGGGTTCCTCCTAATGCAGGACAATGTGAGTCCTCATGTGGCTGGAGTATGTCAGCAGTTCCTGAAAGATGAAGACATTGAAGCTACGGATTGGCTCGCCCGTTCCCCAGACCTGAATCTAATTGAGCACATCTGGGACATCATGTCTCGTTCCATCCACTAACATCACGTTGCACCAAAGACTGTCTAGCAGTTGGCGGATGCTTTAGTTCAGGTCTGGGAGGAGATACCTCAGGAGACCATCCTTCGCCTCATCAGGAGCAAGCCCAGGTGTTGTAGGGAGGTCATATAGGCACGTGGAGGCCACACACAATACTGAGCCTCATTTTGACTTATTTTAAGGACATTACATTCCACTTTAATTTTCTGTGTGACTCCAAATCCAGGCCTCCATTGGTTAATAAATTTGATTTCCATTGATGATTTTGTGTGATTTTGTTGTCAGCACATTCAACTTTGTACAGAACAAAGTATTCAATGAGAATATGTCATTCATTCAGATCTAGGATGTGTTATTTGAGTGTTCACTTTATTTTTTGAGCAGTGTATATTCAAAGCTTCTGTTTCTGTGTTTCTTTTCAATTTACATAGAATACTTTCATAAAACTGTAATCTTTACTGTAAGGATCTAATATTAGAAGGTTTCAATAAAGCTTTTACATGCTAATAAATAAATTATATTTTATACATCAAAATACCAAATGTATTTCTGTCAAGAAGTGAGCAATTGAAACATGGCTCTGAAATAATAAAGTCAATATCACACATAGAAATTTCAATAATTAAAGTGTTGCTTAGCTCAATCAAATAGACCTAAAATCAGTTGTGAAACGATGAAGGAGATTTCTATTGAAATCAATAGCAATCCAGTGAAAGCGCCAAGGCTGAGCACTCCCTAATTACATATTGCACAGTCTCTGAGTGTGTGGGTTTCAGGGAAGTGCAGTACACATTAGTTTTTTTTCCTACACTTTAGTGATATTTATATGAATGTATGCACGTGACAAAAATTTAGATTGGAATCTAAATGCTTGAGAAACTAAAATGCCCCACCTATATGTTACCATTAATTACAGGCTATGAACTTATATTACATATAATATACAGTAAGTTACTTTAAAGGGTGGAGTACATATGTTCTCAACAGAATGTTACTCGTGGATTTAATTACATAGTTAAGACTTCATTATTACTGTTACATAAAATTATACTTGTAATAATTCTATCAAGATCTCAAAGAAAAATGGACATATGTTAAGCTTGAATGCATATTTATATGTATGTGGAAGAAGTAGAAGATGGCATGGTCATTACATAGCCTACAGGATGTCCTGTGCCTCTTTCTACTTTTCTTATATAATAAGACTAGCAATAAAGTAACTAATACCCAGCAAAAACAGAGCATCACATTGAAAGTACTTTGTGCAGTTAAAGTCAATGAGAAAAGTAACATCTGATCATTTAATAGTATTTTCCACACTGAAGTCAAAACTAACTTTTAATATTAATCATTATTAAAGAACTGACATTAACTTATACATTAGATAGATCATCAATATCAGATCAATGAGGAACCTGCACACAGTACCCCAAATGATCACTTCATGCACTGTTTCCAGAACTATAACCTATAACAGAAGGAAATAGCTAGTGATGAGCACGCGTGCTCGCCACTGCTCGATACTCAGTTTAGCATCCGGGAGCTCGGGCACACTTGTTACTTGATCGAATATAGCAGTTGCTCGAGTGCCATGCTTGAGTCCCCACCCCACATGTTTAGCACCTGTTAGGCCTCTTTCACACATCAGGTTTTCGGCGTCAGGTGCAATGCGGCGTCGAGTCGGATCGCCGGATCTGGTTTTTGAAATGTAAAACTGGATACAACGGATCCGGTTTTCAGCCAGATTAGTCGAACGGATCCGGCCGAAAACCAGATCCGTCTCATCCGGTGTATCCGTTTTTTAATCCGTTTTTCGACGGATTACGCCTGATGTGGTTTTTAAAAACGCCCTTTTTGGGGTTCCAAACGTGATTGGCTACTGAAAACATATATATACACTGTTCCTACAGCCCATCTTGTTGTATAGGAGCAAGTGGCAGTTGAAAAGAAGAGCAAGTGGCTGCTGATGATGGACGTTGTGATAGGAAACATTCTGAAGAATTTGGTGGATTTCACAATGGAGGCGAATCGTCTGAAAGTGATTGTTCTGGAGAAGGAGAGAAAGATACAGCAGCGACGACGACGACGCCGTTTCTGGATCCACCCCATCACAGCCAAGAGAATGACGCGTGGGGTGTTTTTTACACTATACATAGAGCTACGAGGAAACCCTCAGAAATTTTTTTCATATCTTCGCACGAAAATGGAGAAATTTGATTTGTTGGTGGAGCGTGTTTAAGACCTCATAAGAAGATCGGACACCTATTGCCGCTTCTCCATTT
>VIAB01028222.1:6645-28235 GCA_009801035.1 Oophaga pumilio
GGAGAACTGAGCAGGATGCTGATAAGGAAAGGGAAGTCTAGTTGCAGAGGAGAACTGAGCAGGCTGCTGAGAAGGAAAGGGAAGTCTAGTTGTAGTGGAGAACTGAGCAGGATGCTGAGAAGGAAGAGGAAGGCTGGTTGTAGAGCAGAACTGAACAGGCTACTGAGAAAGAAGGGTGAGGCTGAATGTAGAGGAGATACACTGAGTAGGAGGAGGAAAGCTGGATGTAGAGGAGAATGGTGCCAACTGTTGAAGAGGTGGAAGAATCAGCCCACAGCGATAGTGGGAACTGGCTGCTTGGAAGGAAGATGTGGAAGGCTATATGCAAAGGAAAAAGGAGCAGGTTACTGATAAGAAGAGGAGGCTTGATGAAGAGGAGAAATCAGCAGGCTGCTGAAAAGGAGAAGAAGGTTGTCTACAGAAGAGAACAAAGCAGGATCCTGAAAAGGAGACTGGAGCTTAAATGCAAAGGATGTGGAAGATGCCTGCTGAGAATGAGGAAGGATGCTGTATGCACAGGAAAAATTTACAAACTTATGAGAAGAGGGGGATGGCAAATGCAAAGGAGATTTGAGCAGGTTGTATAGGAGGGGGGAGACTAGCTGCAGAGAACAGAGCAGGCTTCAGAGAAGGAGGTGAAGCTATTAGGCACAGGAAAACTGAGCTGGCTGTGGAGGATGGGAGAGATTAGTTGCAAATAAGGACAGCAATATATTATACTGCCCTGGAAGACCCTTTACAGAAGCATATCCAAGAAATATTTATGCCCTAAACCTGTGTGTTTATGCAATGTGTGTTAATATATTTGCCAATTGCCTTCTTACCCAGTTCTCAGCGCTGCTACAGTCCTAATCTCACTCACATGACTGCAAATCAAACTCTCTGCATAACACTGGAATTTATGTGACTTTACTATGTAAGCCAGCTTTTCAAAATGACGATTCATACATCGTCAAAGCGACTTCCGGCTTACACATTAACCCCAATGTGATCTGTCAAGTCAGAATCGCACTCACGTGAGTAAGAAGAGGATTGGAGCTAAGTTGGAAACTGAAGAAGATGGCGATCAGTACGTATGCTACAGTACATTTACATAGGTTTAGAGCATCGGAGTGAATCTTTAAAACATTAAATTATAAATTGAGTCCCATATTTTATTTTTATTTGACAGACATTTCAGCTTTGTTTGCAAAAAAAAAAAAGTAATGCATAAAAAGATAATAAATTCAGCTAAGTTATATGGAGTTTACTATAGAATTGAAACCTTTTTGTTTGCCCTGTATTTGTATTTGTTTGTATCTAGGGGGTAGTTTTCTTGCTGATTGAGTGTCCCCTACAAAAAATCGAGACATGTTCATTTTTAATTCAATGGCTTTGTGAGAAAATTAAACTGGATTCGGATGGCATCCTAACTCCATTCTAGGTCTGTTTGTTTCTCGCTATTTGCTAGGAAAAATTACGCCATCACTTTTTTTTACTGGCATACAAAAAATCTGATAGAAAGCTGATGGTAAATGTTAACACAAGGATCAAACACTGAAGAAAATCTGATCCTTCACACAGTTAAAAATCAGTCAATTATTTCACAAAAGAGAATGAGGTTTCAATGGGAATGCAAGCACAAAACTTCCACCTCATCATCCATCAGCTCATAAAACAAAGTAAATACTTAAAGAGTAACAGTCCTTTTAATTTTTATTTTATAAATTAATATTTTACATGAAATTAAGAAACTTTGTAATGTATCTTATCAGAGAGATCTGCTTCTTTATCCTCCTGGAATGATCTTTCAATTTCCAAATTCACAATTACTGGGTAAATTTTTTTTTATAAGTATAAATGTTATCAAGCTCCTCAATCCTCATCCTCTCTTCTCCCACTATATAGAATCTTAACAGTAGCAACTGCCATCTCCTATCTCACTCATGTAAAAATCTGTCTTTACTGAAAACAGATTTTATCTATGAATTGAGAATTGTGAAAATTATTAATCATTCCAAAAGGTGAAAGAAGCAGATTTGCTGGATGAAATATATCATAAAGTTGTTTAATTTCATGTGCACTTTTGATTTATAAAATGAATATTAAAATGATGGTTACTCTTTTTTTGGACACCAAGCACTTACTGGATTTTAGGGCTCTTTCAGCTGTCAGTTTTTCACATAAGAGCAATAACTGTGTTTTTTTATTGATAGAAACCATACCTATTATAATCTAGGAGGCTGTCCACATGCCTGTGTATCTTTGGTGGGGACCGAGTGGTCTGCACAATATCATGGAGACATGTCCGATCAGACTAAACTCACCATTGCAAGTTCATGGTTTAGCAAAAAAATGTGTTAGCACTTGGATGCTATCTACATGCTGTCTGATTTTAATGGAATGTTTAATAGGAAAACCTGGAGAAGCATTCATCCATACAAAAAAAACCTGAAGAAGCTCTGATTGCTAAAAAATGACACATCAAATTTATTTATTTTACTCATTTATATAGCACCATTAATTCCACAGCACTTTACACACATTATCGGCAGTGCTCCCGATGGGGCTCACAATCTAGAATTCCTATCAGTATGTTTTTGGAATGTGTGAGGAAACCCACGCAAACACGGGGAGAACATACAAACTCCTTGCAGATGTTGTCCTTTTTGGGATTTGAACCCAGTGCTGCAAGGCTGCAGTGCTAACCACTGAGCCACCATGCTGCCCTAAATTGTAATGAAAATCAGAACAAAATCACTAATAAAAGTGGAACTATTTTTTGCTTACATTAAGAAAGCAGCTGCCATGCCTACTCTTTGCGGCATTTTTCAGGATTTTTTGGCCTATTTTTGTTGCATTTAGATGTTAACTGTAGATCAAAAGGAAAATATCAAATGCTCTTTAAACAGTACATTTTGTGTGCCCATTTATCTAATTTGTAATTTGAAATAAACACTCTCTGACACTTTCCCTTGTTCATCACGCTATTAAGAAAATAAAAAAAATCTCACGCGGGACCGACGTAGTCCAGCAAATCCAACGTAGTCCAGCAAATGAAAACCTGAAATGAGCATACACACAAACCAGAGAGAAATAAAACAGACACTTTCCCTTGTTCATCACTTTATTAAAAAAATTCCTACATAGCTCAAACGCAGTCCAAGCTAATCTGACAAAGTCCAAGCAAATCCAATGATTCATCATATAAAGCCAATGGAGCCTCGCTCTGAGGCTCCATTGCCTTTGTCAACTGCATGAGACCCAGAAATTCTGAAGGGCCGTGACATCAGTAATGTTATCGGTCATCAAAGCCGCCGAGTCACGTTGTGCTCTGTGTGATCCAGTGTCTTTGAAGAGTGGTAACATTACTCATGTCACCGCTTTTCTGAGTCAGGTCTCCGGAGGAGCTGCACGACCCAGATTTGGTTGCTTGCAAAGCTTAGCATCAGAACAAGGCTCTATAGGCTTAGCACTATGGATTAGATGGATTTTTATGGATTTTCAGGACTATGTAGGATTCGGTGAACTACGTTAGACCTGTGTGTCTTTTTTATGTATTAATAAACTGGTGAACTTTGGAGAGTATAGGGAAGTGTTTATTTCAATAAAGTGTGCGTTATTCTTTTTTTCCTAGATCAGTAATTTCCAATGCACCAGGACATCGGGAAGAGCCAAGGCAAAGCATCAGAATTAGAACATCTCATGATGTGCGGGATGTTATTTTTTGGGTGTGAAGGGCCCAGTAACAGGGACCTTCGCAGCCTTATAATATCAACTCTAAGCTTTCTGCTTTGCCTTTGCTGGTTATCAAAAATGGGGAGGACTCTAAATCATTCTTTTTATTTATGTATTTGATTAATAGATGTACAGCAAGCTACACTTGGAATGCAGAAATTATACAGTATATGTGACTGATATCTATTTATCTATCAATCTATATCTTTGCACATCTTTAGCACATAAAAATCTGTAATTTCTATTCTGCATTCTATTCTTGTACGTGTTACACGGATGGCAAATAGATTTCACATTGATGGCAAATGGATGGTGCACATGTACACCCAGATGGCACAAAGATGATACACATGGATGGCCAATATAAAACCACACAGAAAGTAAAAACAGACTATCTCACATGTATGTTTGGACGTGTGAAGGGGGTTCAACACAGCAAGAAATCATGGCGCTGCCTCAATCATTAGATACCAGCTAATGCACATAGGTATTGGTGTATCTACAGTTCTTCACACAAGTTATCTCCCTCTGAATAGGCTTATATTATCCTGTGGACAAACAGGGAAAAGAGGTTTTGACCCACAAACAAGCAACACCTGAAGTCAGTAAAGGCCTGGCAAAACATCTCAAAAAAGGAGGAAACCCAGTGTGTGATGATGTCCATGACTTCCAGATTTCAGGCAATCATTGCCTGCAAAGGATTCTCTACAAAGTATTGAAAATGTACATTTTATCTATGGTAAAGTTAATTTGTCCAAATACTTTTGAACCTCTGAAATGAGGAGGCTTTGTTGAAAAATGGGAGCCATATACCCCATTAAATGTAAAATGGTATATATTTATTTATTATACAAAAAATATTATATTTCAAAATACATCGATTAAAAAACATATAATATTATGAATGTGAAGGTCACAAACAAAAACAATCTGACCTATCTATTATACTAAAGGACTGGGTAACATAGACTATAAGTATAGAAATACCGAAAATAAACAGCAATGTGAATCAATTGCCCTATTGCATGACAATGTATCATCAGTAAGTTCGCTATATGTATTCACTATGCTTGTGACTATTGCCCATTTTTGTATATAGACTTACTGATGATACATTGTCGTTTCTGGAGTATACCCTGATGTTTTTTTAGCATATATTAATTCTGGTGTTTTTTATTAATTTGTTGAAAAATGTTTGCAATTCCTAAATATTTCACATAGTATTTTTGTTCAACCCTTTTAATTAAACCTGAATGTCTACACTTCAATTGTATCTTAGTTGTTTCATTATGAATACAAATATTGGCATGCAGAGCATAATTAATAAAGATTCAGTCACTGTTCAAATATTTCTGAACCTCACTATAATAATGTTTTTATTTCTCTTTACTATTTTTTTATGGAAGTTTAAGGCTGTTTGTTTTACTTATATTTAGTGGAAGTATGAAAAATAATTAAAACCGTATCTGTTAATCTCCCTTCATTACAGAACAAATTAGTCTACTTGTAACCTTATCACAAAGATTAAAATGTAAAAAAAAATTGAAACATATTTTAAATTGTTGCTTTATTCTTGGGCAAAACAGTGCAGCAGTAAATGTCACAAAAACATATAACATGAGCTCAGGGTATTATTAAATTAAAAATAAAATACAATACTAAAAAAAGAAAAAAGTTTTCACTACGGCATTAATTACAGTAAGAGAATAACATCTTCAAGTAAATGCAATGATTTTAACTGGCCTGTTAACCTTGGAAAAATTGTAATTAAAATATCACTTCCATTATGTAAATGAGCATTTTAGTGTGTAATTAATCTTGAACATGATTATTTACATCTCATACGATGCTACATTTGAATCTTCAATCTACATAATACTCAGCGTTCTGTTACCTTTTATTCATACTTACTGTGTTTGACTTTAGTTACTAAACTTATAGAATCTAGACTAACCAATCAGTTATTTTCTCATTGCTATCTCCAACAACTTTTTGAAAATTGGGCAGAGCCCGCACTGGAGTGGGCATGCGGTAGTAGCAAATTCATCATATTTCACATCACAACAGTTTTTTTCTTTTTCTTTGTAGTGATAATGGCAGGTTAGGGTAGCATATGGAGCCATAGAACAATACATGATAGAAATATACTTGTAGCAAAATATGTAATGCAGAAGTCCTGATATGTAATTCTAACTGATTGCTTTTCCGGTAAAATAGTTCCCATTACTAAGGTTGTTTGCATTATTCTTTCCATTACTACAATACAATTTATAGTCAAGGTCGTCCCTGACTTCTCTATGGGAACCTATGAATTCTATTTACATCCTTAGCAAATCTTTACATTTTTGCTATTCTTTTCAACCATTATTGGTCATTATGTGAAGCTCGAAATTATTCCACAGAGTTGAATATATAATAACCCCCTAAGTATATTGCAGGTCAATTCAAAATTCAGCTACAGATAGAAAAATTGTAAAGGGATTCCAATAACTTAATAGTATTTCATGAGTCTCAAGGCAAATGGAGCTTTCCGAAGAAACAATGCAAATACAGGAGCACATGTAAGCTTTATCAAACTATGGCCATGGCTCATTGGATGCATGCAGTAGTGATGGGATGATTTTAAAGTGTTTTTCCAATACAAAACAAATCAGGCTTGAAAGGTCTTAAAATAACAAATGGAGGCACTTTCACCTACCAGCAGTCTTGTTGATCTGGCACAGGATGTTTCAGAGGTCTGTGCCTGCTCTTATAGCAATGGTTGATCCATTCATAAATAACAAAACCACTAAAACCTGTGAATGGCTGCAGGTGACATGTGAATAGAAGAGTCTGTTATCAGAGTAATATCCAATGACAAGCTCTTCTAGTCTCTAAATCACAAGATTAGGCTGAACAGGCACCAGTCTATTTTTCTTGATTGACGATCCTTCCACTATAGTGACTATATGCAACAGGGCCGCCATCAGGGCATTACTGCCCTTACTGGTGTATGGTGCACCGTGAGTAGAGAGGGGTCCTTCACTTTTTGCTTCTTCTCACCTGATACTAAGCTGGCGTGCTGGAATGCCATGTATCAGTGCAGCCACGTGCACTCGTTCTCTGCTCCTTCACACTCAGCATAGTGATTAGCAGAGCGGGGGTAGTGCACGCGGCCGTGCAGAGAGTTGCCGGCTGCAGTGTAGCAGGGATGTGCAGTCTCACATGCTGTGACAATACTCACCACCCAGCGCCTTCATTTAGCAGCAAAGCCAGGACCTGAGCATCCGATCCCTTCCCTCCAGCAGCTTCACAGGTATCAGACTGTGAAGAGACATGGAGAGGTGGGGCTAAATGACGGGGGTTCAGCCACAGACAAGAAGGAGAAGGAGAAAGAAGGAAAGATAAAAATAAGAGCAGGAGAGAGAAAAGATGGAAGAAGTAAGAAGAGAGAGACAGAAAGCACAACAGAGAGGCAAGACACAGGTGAGAATGTTATATAAAAGACACTGGCTGCAGTGGTGGCATTCAGGGGGCTCTCACCAGTTCAATGACACTGCTTATAAAAAATAGCAGACGGTTGCCTGAAACATCAAGAACTGGTGCTGCAATCCGGTTTACTGGCCCCTAATTTTCAACTAATTTTCAACAGTGACTGTCTGTCCGCAGTCTCCAACATCATGTCCGCTCTCTATCTGAAACTCAACCTCTCAAAAACTTAACTTCTGCTCCCGTCGTCTACTAACCTCCCTAAATCTGACATTTCCCTCTGCATGGGCGGCATCATATTAACACCCCAGCAGCAGGCGCGCTTGTCTGGGTGTTATGTTTGACACCAATCTCTCCTTCACATCCAATATACAATCTCTTGCCCGCTCTTGCCGCTTACACCAAAAGAACATCTCTAGAATCCGCCCTTTTCTCAACATGGAAACAATAAAAACACTCTCTGTAGCATTGATCCACTCCAGCCTGGACTACTGCAATGCTCTATTAATTGGCCTCCCTGTTGCTCAACTATCCCCTCTCCAGTCCATCCTTAATGCAGCAGCCAGGGTCTTCCATCTGGCAAATCGGTACTCGGACACGTCCGCTCTTCACCAGTCCTTACATTGGCTGCCCATTCATTATAGGATCTAACCGACTGTTGCGCTCTTCAAACGACTTTCGACTAACCTCTGCACTAATCCATACCTCCCACTCCCGACTCCAAGACTTCTACCGCGCTGCGCTAATCCTTTGGAATGCTCTACCCCAGGTAATTAGGACTATCCACAATTTGCATAGTTTCAGGCGTTCCCTCAAAACAGATTTGTTCAGAGTGGCCTATCACTTTCACAAAGTCATTCAATGTGTAAGTGTGCGTATGTAGCCCATTCACTATCTCCATCCATCCCTGACTCCCTCAAGATAGCTGGACCATCATTGTAAATACACCATTGTAAATACACACCTGTACTTTGTATCTCCCCCACCTCATTGTACATTGTAAGCTCTCACAAGCAGGGTCATCTTATTTTGCTTTAATTATTGTATTGTTAATGTTGTTACTTATGACTTGTGTTTTGAAACTGTTAAACTGTAAAGCGCTGCGGAATATGTTGGCGCTATATAAAGATTATTATTATTATTAACTAAATGTGCATCTGAGGATGCACATTAAGTTGCAGTATTTTGCGGTACAGAATGCCACCTGCTTACTGCACAGCAATACTTACCAGCTGCCTGCCAATCACAGGCCAGCAGCTGACATTGGCACGCATGTTACTGGCATATGACATCATTGTCATGTGCCAGTGCATCCACACCTCAAATAAATGAGGGAGAGGGCACCGCTGGGCCACATGCAGGTAAGTAGAATATTTTTTAAACTTTCTTTTTGTACTAAAAGCCACAGGATAGAAGCTCATATGGAGGGAGGATGGAAGCTTATATTGGGCAGCATGGGAGCTCATATGGGGGCAAGTTGGGAGCTCAAATGAGGCATGATGCGTGCTCATATGGGGCAGCATGGGAGCTCATATGGGGGCAGGATGGGAGTTCATATAGGGCAGGATGGGAGCTCATATGGGGCAGTATGGGAGCTCATATCGGGACAGGATGGGAGCTCAAATGGGGCAGAATGCGAGCTCATGTGGGGCAGCATGGGAGCTCATATGGGGGCAGGATGGAAGTCCATATAAATAAATGAGGGAGAAGGCACCGCTGGGCCACATGCAGGTAAGCAGAATCTGTTTTTAACTTTCTTTTTGTACTAAAAGCCACAGGATAGGAGCTCATATGGGGCAGGATGGTAACTCAAATGGGTACAGGATGGAAGTTCATATGGGACAGGATGAGAGCTCATATAGGGACATGATGGAAGCTCATATGGGGTAGGATGGGAGCTCATATGGGGGCCGGATAGGAGAACATATGGTTGGAGCCAGGAATGAGACACAAGGGGGCCAGGATGGAGAATATTATTACTATAGCGGTTAATTAAGGGATATTATAACTGAAGCAATGTATTTTATTTTTGGAGGATACTGTTTTCACTGGGGGTCCTGTTACTGTACAGAGTGACATTATGTTGCTTGTATTTCTTCATTTGGTGTAGTATAGAAGTTAAGAAAAAAAATAAGTAATGTGCTCTGCAAGTGGTGCTCTAGGTAACTGTGTTATTTCCTGCAGAGATGAGTCCTGGCTGGAAGAAGTGATGGGTGTCTGTGCTGGATGAAGATGAAAAGCAAAAATGGAGGACTTCACCTAGAGATGTCACTGGTGAGTTAGTGTATTACATGTAAAGGCACAGTATACACTCCTGTGTACAATGTCACCAGTGATAAATACAGAGCTCCTGCATGTAATGTCACTGGTGATCCCCATATTACCTGTACAATGACACTATATATATAGCTCCTGCTTATAATGTCACTGATGAACCCCATATTACCTGTACACTGACACTATATATAGAGCTCCTGTGTATAATGTCACTGGCAATCACTGTATTACCTGCACATGGACACTGTATGCTAAGTACAGATCTCTTTTGTGTAATGGCACTTATGGAGATATTAGTATCGTGTTTTTTTATTGTTTATCAGTATTGTAGTAATCGGTCACTATGTGTTGGTAATATGTGATCTGGTCTTGGTGTGGTGGTATTTGTTCCTTGCATGTGGTATTATTGGTCACCATGTGGTGGTAATATGTGATCTGGTCATGGTGCAGTGGTATTTTATATTATTGTATGTGATATTATTGGTCATTTAAAAAATTGAAAAATAAATAAAAATATACCTAAATTGTATTGGATATTTTAACAAGTGTTTAATAAGTTACATTAGAGTAGAGCCCGGTCAAAGGAGTCTAAAAAAGCTGCTGGCTATGTTTGTGATCTGGTGATGGGAACTGTTAATGTGTGATTGGCGAGGATGTGGTGCCGAAGTGTTTTTCCAAGAGAGGACGATGGGAATGTGGAAAGTTCGAGGGGTGGAGGCAGAGCTGGGGTGGAGCCTGGGTGGAATCTCAAGGGGGCCCAAAAATTTTTGCCAGTATGGGGCCCCCGAAATTCCTAGTGGCAGCCCTGATATGCAATACAGCAGAAGTAACGGTGGTGCTCACATAAAGTTCAAAAGTATACTGACGAGAAGAAAGAGAAGTGCAGCACTTACCACATTCTGACGTATAAAAGTCCTTTAATCCAGGTGATAGGACATACAGGTGGTGAGTAGGGGGAGAGCGGGTGTGCAGGGGACGATGGCCATTTCACGCTTACACAGCGCTTCTACTGGTCCTAGGACTCGTAGAAGCGCTGTGTAAGTGTAAAACGAGTGCTGTGTTAGCGTGAAATGACTGCTGCCCCCTGCAACCCCGCTTTCCCCCTGCTCACCTCCTGTATGTCTTATCTCCTGGATTAAAGGACTTTCATACATCAGAATGTTGTGAGAGCTGCTCTTATTTTTCTTCTTATTAGTTCTTCTAGTTCCCTGACCGCTGTCACCAATCATAGGATTGTCATAGTTGTCATGTGACTTTTGAACTGAGCAGACCTTACTTCTGAAGCCAATGCAGACCACCTTAGCAGACTGTGATGGATCCATATATAGTATGTAGCACAGGTCAGGAAATTTAGTCAGGTATCGCCATAGAACACTGTTCTCGTTTCACGTTTCTGGTAAACGGCCTAAAGTGTCATAATGAGATATATAGAAAAGGAGGATTTTCAGATAATCTACACTGCTTGTATCTCATATAATAAATCCAAATACGGACCGACGTGCGTTTTTTCTTTATTTAGTCAACATGTTTTGAAGTACTACAGACTTCTTCATCAGAAAAGCATGCTTTTATTGTCCTGATGAAAAAGTCTGCAGTACTTCCGAACGCATTAACTAAACAAAGAAAAAACGCAAGTACTTTCAATCTGGATTTGGATTTATTATATGGAATACCAGCAGTGCAGATTATCCACAAATCCTCCTTATCTGTGTTTTTCCAGTTTGATGACCCATTGGACCTGCAGCAGCTGGATGTATAAGTGATTGAAATGTTGCGTATATACAATTAAATCACGTTAGTTTTACCTTATTTAAACACCTTTATCTCCCTTGGATAAAACCCTATTGCGCTGTCATTGTCCTCCTAGTTTTATTTTGTAAGCCGACATATAAAGAGCTAAAGAGAAAAAGATAATTGATAATGAGGGTTATATAAATTAAAAAGAAAGCAAAGATATTGTTAGTAGATTTATACAATTAAATAGAGTTCAAAGGTTAAAGAAAAAAGAACTAAAAAGCTAAGATGGAGTTGAGTTAAAAACTGAAATGAAAAAAATTAGACATGAAAACAAAGGTCTTACCGTGTCCATTCAAGTGAAGGAATTTTTTGTCTTTTTTATACTGATAATAAAATATGAAACGTAAATAAAAATTAGCTGCATGCCTTTTTATTTCTCTCATCATTTTTCTTCCTTCTTTTCATTTCTTTCTTATTTTCATTTGTTTCTTTCCTTTTTTTGTCTTTCAGTTTATTTTAACTATCTCTCTTTCTCTTTTCTTTATTGATTTTTTTCATCTTTTTCAGTTTTAAGCATCATCAACCATGGGACTTTTTTGCTTTTGTTAATTTTTGTTACAAATTGTGGTCTTTGGGGGACATGTAAACATTTACTGTATATCTGACTTATAATATTGCAAATTTGGAGTGACATGTTCCAAAAAAATGTAGAATTTAAAGATTTTTTCTCATGTGCAGATTAAAATCCAATAAAAATCAGACACATATTTGTCCAACTCCCATATTGCCACTGAGAATGCATGCATTGCAGAGAAGCACACAGTTTGCAAACAAAAAAAGTGTAAAGTTAAGTTCTCATATTGAAGATGTGGTGTACTTTTTATATGATACATATATTTATGGGTAAAAAATGCAGTGTTACAGTTCCCCAAAAGTGGATTTATATGAATGTGGTGTTTTTCAAAAGCTTTGGAAATTGATTAACGTTTTATCTAAGCTAAATAACTCATAACAGAAGTATCTAAGACAAAAAATAAACAAAACAGTAGCTGAATAATGTTTAAAATAAAAGGTATATAAAAAACCTTCACATTAACACCATCATAAAATGCAGGTAGCCAAGGTTAAGTTTCCACAATGAGTTTTGGTGAGCTTTTGATGTTGTGTATTTTTGCTAAGCAAAAAAAGCAGCGTTTTACAGTTGTAGCAAATTGAATAGGATTTAAAGAAATCTCATGCACACTGTGTTTTTTATACTGCATAAACTGACCTGTCATACTTGTTTGAAGTCCTCAACTTATCTTGTGCGAACAATGAGTTTTTGTGCAGATTTTCCCCATATGCATTTTTAGTGAATTTCTGCTGCACAAATGCACTAAAAACCAGCAGATCAGACAAAATTCAAATTTGCCTGTTCATGTGTTTTTACGCACAAAAATTTGATTCTTGGAGAAGTTATTTTTCACAAATTTTTCACAATGCAAATAACAAAAAATCTAGATTTTGGAAGATGCAGATTTTTGTAAAAATTTGAGAGGAATTCAGTGTCCCTCAAATGTATCTGTTCTTCTCTGCTAAAAATGCAATCTACACATGACGGGGCTAATTTCCATTGTTGCAGTTTGTTTTTTTCCTTCCCTTCTTCCCAGATCTATAACTCTTTTGTTTTTTTGACCACATAGACACATGAAGGCTTCTTTTTTTCAGGACGAGTATACTTTTGAATGACACCATTCATTTTACTGCATAGTATACTGAAAAATTGTAAAAAAAATTCCAAGTGAGGAGAAATTTTGAAAAAAATGCAATTCTGGCATTGTTTTTATGGTGTATATTTTGTGGTAAAAATGGCCATGTACTATGATTCTGCTCATCAGTATGATTACAGTAATACCAAATATATTCAGTTACTTTTATTATTTTAGTGGTGAAAAAAATCAGAAATTTGCAAAGAATAAAATTGGTGTTGTAAACCTTAGATAGACAGCTGACAGCACAGCAGGGATATTATGGATGCACGCTCCAAGTTCAAGGACCCAAATGAACAAAAGTATTCCTATTACGCATAACCATAGAAATCTACACTTTCACAGACCTGGGGCCTTTTAGGCCTGTGTGCAAATAACATGGAATAACTCAAATAAAAATACTTTTCAAAGTTTATTTAAAAATTGTAAAGTAAGGATGCATTCCCACTAGCGCTGTGGTCTGCCAGGAGGGGATCCGTAATGGATCTGACCTCCTGGTGACCCCAGCTAAGGCAGTCGGAATCCCGGCATTCCAGCAGCCTTAACTGGAGTTACCAGGAGGTCAGATCCATTACGGATCCCCTCCTGGCGGACCCCAGCATCAGTGGGAACGCAGCCTAAGATGTGAATATTTCAAAACATTATAATTATGTGCAAAAAACAGCAAAAAAGTAAGTAAACGGGCTTAAAATGCCCAATATATGAATTCTATATAATTCTTTATAATAATGATTTTTTTTTGTAAACATTTTTTATATAAAAGTTGTAGTAAACATGGTGCAGGAATATTTCTTGCCAAACTTTCCTTTTCAACTTTACTGATGACCCCAACAATTTTCACATGTTATCTGTTCGGAAGAATATTTCTGGCAGACATTTTGTCCACAAATAGTACAGATACACTCAGATTTCCTTTCCTTCTTTGCTGGACAAATATAATAATGCTTTCTTTCTTTTTCTCTTGGCTCTGGATGTTCCAGGGCAATATAAGCATACAGTTCCTCTTTTGTTATAGGTTTCCATGTTTCTTTTCTTCCTGAAGCGATACGTTTTCCCTCTAAGTTAGTACACAAAACTACCTCATCTACAATATCATCTGAAAAAAATGTACTGAAAACATCTCTTTTGGACAAGAATTGTGTAATTCCTACAGTTCCTTGAGTAACTCTTACAATATTATGTGATGGGGTGTGTCCAAGAACCCCAGCAGTACTGTTCCAAAAAACATTAGTTTTGGATGTTCTATTTATAAGTTCTGCGGCATCCATTACTTCTTCATCATCTAAAGAATCACTGGATGATGAAGTAGAGACATTAGCTGGTGGCATGTACTCTTCATCAGACAAAGTTCACTGTCTTCATCACTATCAAAAATGATTGCTTCCATTTCTTGGTCAGTCAAACCCCTGGATGTAGACTGTGCCATTGTAACCTTAGATGTCAGTGAACTAAAATGAAAAAAAAAATGATTGCAATCAGGGTTGTACACTCTTTGTTAGTGTGTGTGGTAAGGGTAAAGTGCAGCCCCCCTCCTCTCACCTTCAGCAGGTTAACACTTTCTTTTAGGTGCAGTAGAAGCCTTTGTTTTTTTGTATCTCAGAAAGTTTCTTTTTCCAGAAACAAGAAAGCTGACTCCTTCCTCCAAAGTCTCTTCAGCAAGTAGCATACAATGAACAGGATGTTGTCTGTCCTGTGATGATGTCGGAGACGCATGACTTTGTGAGGGAGCCTCCTTCCCAAGATCACATGACCATGAAGTCAGGCAGAATCCACACTCTTCACAGCAAAAGCAGAGTCATAAAGACTGAGTCATAAATACAAAGTCTTCCCCAGCAACATTAAAGATAAAAAGACTGAGGATCACATGTAAACCTACTACAGGCCTAAAAGGCCCCAGGTATGTGAATATGGGGTATTCCCAAAAAAGAGTTGTTATACCGAAATGCTTGTAACATAAAAAATATATGAACAACTGGAAATTACTAACAACTATATACCTGAGGAATACCTAGAGTTTCAGAATTCTAACTAAAATAATCTTGCAGAAAATAGAAAACAATTAACCTAGCAGGCCTGCGAGGCCCCAGGTATGCGTTCTAGGAGTATCCATCAAAAGAAAAAAGAAGAACAGCATCCGAACCGGGTGAAAAAATGACCAAAGTTTTATTCTGCCAATAACAAATACAACGTTTCGGCCATATTATGGCCTTTATCCAGTAAAATCAAAGTAAAAATTGGTGTTGTGTCATCAATCTGCGAGACCCATAATGTTTTTATTTTAAAGTCAATGGAGCTGTGTAATGGCTTTTTGTGGGATGACACAAGATTTTATTGATACTATTTTGGGATAAATGTGATAGATCGCACATTATTGCAGTCTGTGACATCTTAGTCGTGATTTAGGTGTCTACTGTTGCTACTGCTGCTGATGTTACTAACATTTTTTTGAAATGTGGAGACTCCAAGAAGTGTTTCCATCTAGTGGGTTGCCTGCAGTAGAAGGTGTGTCAGAACCCAATTATACTATTCTACTCTGGGGAAATTGATGAAACTTTAGTGGACTCCAAATGTTTGAAATGTTTGGACTCTAAGTTGGATCTTCTTCATGTATGTTGCCTGTAGCAGTAGGGCTCCCAGACCAGCAAGTAGATACTTTCTTTCAATCAACTATCTGTGTTATTATCCTTAAATTTTTTAAGCAAAATTAGTCTACGAAGCTGATATTTGTGCCACCTGAGTTTGGCTGAGCAGAAAAGTAGTTTGAGCTGTTGGCCAATGCATTACTGCTGCCGTGACATTATAATATTTCTACAGTGGGTCAATTGATGCCA
Organism: Oophaga pumilio; assembly: GCA_009801035.1. NCBI lineage: Eukaryota > Metazoa > Chordata > Amphibia > Anura > Dendrobatidae > Oophaga > Oophaga pumilio. The sequence continues at coordinate 22,424 of VIAB01028222.1, forward strand.
TTTATCCTGGTGTCTGCCCCTAAGTTTTTTAAATGTTTGGACTCCAAATTGAATCTCCTTCATTTGTGTTGCCTGAATTTTGCAGGGCTCTCAGGGCACTAGGCATACACCTGTCACTCATCGAAATGTTACTGATCAATGTTTAAGCTAGAAATGCTGGTCCAAGCCCTGTCCCATTCTCTGTCTCATGCATGCATACTGCTCAATTATACTATTTGTAGTCTAGTTCAGTTGGGCGATTGGAGAGTTGTGACACGGGGGAAGCAAGGGTAATTTGGTGCCAACTCTAAGGAGTGTACTGTGTGAAATGTTTAGGCGGAGGAAGAGGAGGAGAGGCCACTTGATGCAGCGCTTGCCATCTATTGGAGCACATGCTTTTTCTGGCCCTCATCTACAAGACATAACACTGTGAGGCTTGCAAAGAAAGGGAGTAGATTAGTCTGTCCAGAAACAAAAGTTGTCAGTTGTCTTTGGATAGGAATAGCCGATGTTTGTTCAATAGAGCGTACAGTAACATTACCTCCTATCCCACGTACAATTCAAACACATACGAATCAGGAGTTTCGCAAAGTGCTAATGTGCCTTTTACTCTTTTAGATAGGCCTTAACAGAAAGGACTCCTAAGAGCAGGATCGTTACACTAGGTGTCAGTAGTCAATCTACAGAACTCTGAGCAAAATTGCTCTTCTGGCTGGTCTTCCTGCTGGAGCTTACAAAGCTTAGACTCAGCTAGGGAAACATGGTCCAGATAATCGATAATCATACACTAGGCCTTGAGCCTAAAAAACCCATCAACCAACCAAAGAAACACTGAGTTTGATGGAAATAGAAAGGCCCCGAATTGAGGATCTCCTCAAGAGCAAAAGCAATCCCAACCCATTGCTCCTTTCTCCGAGATGAACGAGGACGAAGCCTAAAATACCACATGCAGTCTTCATGGTACACCATAAATTTATCCCATCTTCCTGAAAACATATTTGGAAAGGCCACCTTAGGTTCTGGTTCAGACTAACTTCCTGCCAGACCAACAGTCTGCTGCTGAGAAATCCCAGATTGCTGGTGTGACACTTCAAGCGACAGGCCTTGCAATTGTCTGGCGAGGACTACAATGGGATATATGCCAAGGTACAAAATGTGGGGTCAGTGAAAATGTCACGCTGTGACGGTATTAGGTCAGGAAGCGGGCCTCAAACTGTCCCTTTTACTGGAATCCTAACTATCCCTGTCCTGGGGTTACTCTTGATGTTAAAGGTGCCCGAGTCTCTGATCTCACTATGGCCCTGTTAATCCCTAGTCTTTCCCATACCCCACCTCATTGGGCCTTAAGAGCCCGTCTCACATAGCGATCTCGCTACCGAGATCGCTGCTGAGTCACTAGTTTTGTGACGCAGCAGCGATCTCACCAGCGATATCGCTGTGTGTGACATTCAGCGACGATCAGCGCCCCTGCTGGGTATCGCTGATCGTCGCTCAAATGTCAGGACATTTTTTTGATCGCTGGTCTCCCGCTGACAGGCACGCATCGCTGCGTGTGACAGGCGGGAGACCAGCGATCCGCTGGTAACCAAGGTACACAGCGGGTTTCCAGGCGCGGGGCTGTGCATGGAAACCCGTTGTGTACCTTGGATACCAGCGCCCTGATGCAGGGAGCTTGTAACCAAGGTACACAACGGGTTTCCAGGCACCGCGCAGCGCTTGGAAACCCGACGTGTATCTTGGTTACCTGGTATCCAATGTACACTGCGGGTAACAGCGATGTTACCCAGCAGTGTCGCTGTCCCAGATCGCTGCCTGAGCTGCCTGTTTGACAGCTCAGCAGCGATCATGTAGCGACACACCAGCGATCCTGACAAGTGCATATCGTTGTCGGGATCGCTGGTGTATCGCTATGTGTGACCCAGCCTTTAGACAAAAATGTATTATGAACAAGACACAAAAGACAAAACAGGAATAAAAAACCTATCATGCAAAAGCACAAACTAACAATAGGGTGAAGGATAGGGACAGGAAGGAATAAAGTAAACGGAAACAGGGACCAGGAGGTAAACGTACACGTACTAGAGAACACCTCCACAACTTCTCTCCAAACACTTAACTTAAGGACACAGCACTTGAAGACAAAACTCCAAAAGAAAAAACAAACTCCTATTCAGCACATCTACAAAAAGCAAGGAAGAAGAGCTTTCACTGGCTAGAGAGAGAGTGTCTAGCCAGGTTTTATAGGAAGAGGTAACAACCCAATCAGAAACAGCTGAAAATGGAGCTGATAGGATTGTTAAACTTTTTAGCACCAAAAGGAAATTAAATTAATTTAATATAGGACCCAAACACACAGGCTCAATTGAAGATATGTGATTCATAATATGCAGAGATCTCCTACCCCCAGATCTCCCAGATTGATGTGACACTCTTGTGACAGTAACCCTCAACCCTAAACCTTCAAATCACACATCAAAGCTCTTGCCACTTCCTGCTGCCTCCAAATGAAAGATATTTCCAGACTCTGCTTTTGCTCAACCCTGAATCTACTAAGATGTCAGTGCATGCCCTCATCATCTCCCACCTCAACTACTGCAATATCCTCCTCTGTGGCCTCTCTGCTAACACTCTTGTACCTCTCTAGTCTGTCATTATCTCTGCTGTCTGACTAATCCACCTCTCTGCACACTACTTCTCTGCAAAACCCTTAATTTGCTCCCAATTGCCAATTTATCCACTTCAAACTGCTAACAATGACCTACATGAAACCTCTGGTTCTCCAAAGACCCCCTTCTTTCCTTCAGGATCTTACGTTACTCACCCATTCGCCTCCAAAACTTCTCCTGAGTGTTCCCTATCCTCTGTAACTCTTTGATTCAACACATCTGATTATCCTCCACACTTGGAATCTTCAGAGGGAAATTGGAAACCCACTTCTTCAATAAAAGTTACAGCCTGCAATGATCTTGTTGCTACCTCACCACCACCAGAGCTGATGCAACCCTCTACCCTACTGTGTCCTTCACAATTATCCTGTAGACTGTAAGCCGTCCCTCTCCTTTCTATATTAGTCTGTCATTGTTAGTTTTTTGCTTTATATTTGTATCTTATTTGTAACTCTTTGTCATGTACAGCACCATGGAATCAATGGTGCTCTAAAAATAAATAATAATAAGAGCCAGCAGCTTCTGTAGCCAGCTTCTCTGCACCCAGCAATTGCCTGCAATAGAGAAAGAAATGTTAAGGTAAAACTGAGCGCACACCTCTCATCTAAGTGTGTCCCTAACATAGGAAAACATGTTGACAATTATGGAATAACACCCTAATTATTGTAGATATTGGTGGACATGTCAGCAGGTGACAATGTTTGTCTTGAAAAAACTATTGTACATGAACCTAGACTAATTGTATAGCAATGCAAGTTACCATATAGTGATAGTTTTGATGAACGTATGAGGTGAACAGATTAATTCCCTAGTGGGAACCTGTTCAAGATTGAACCCCCGTGTTTTGTATATAAGCATTAGTTTGCACAATACAGTCATGGCCAAAAGTTTTGAGAATGACACAAATATTATGTTTTCACATGATCTGCTGCCTTCTGGTTTTTATGTGTGTTTGACAGATGTTTTTATCACAGACAGAAATATAATAATTGCAAACATATGAGTAACAAAAGCTTATATTGACAGTTAGAATTAGTTAATGCAGCAAGTCAATATTTGCAGTGTTGACCCTTCTTCTTCAGGACCTCTGCAATTCTCCCTGGCATGCCCTCAATCAACTTCTGGACCAAATCCTGACTGATAGCAGTCCATTCTTGCACAATCAATGCTTTCATTTTGTCAGAATTTTTAGGTTTTTGTTTGTCCACCCGTCTCTTGATGATTGACCACAAGTTCTCAATGGGATTAAGATCTGGGGAGTTTCCAGGCCATGGACCCAAAATCTCTATGTTTTGTTCCCTGAGCCATTTTGTTATCACCTTTGCTTTATGGCAAGGTGCTCCATCATGCTGGAAAAGGCATTGTTGATTGCCAAACTGCTCTTGGAGGGTTGGGAGAAGTTGCTCTTGGAGGACATTCTGGTACCATTCTTTATTCATGGCTGTGTTTTTAGGCAAGACTGTGAGAGAGCCGATTCCCTTGGCTGAGAAGCAACCCCACACATGAATGGTTTCAGGATGCTTAACAGTTGGCATGAGACAAGACTGGTGGTAGCGCTCACCTTGTCTTCTCCGAATGAGGCGTTTTCCTGATGTCCCAAACAATCGAAAAGGGGATTCATCAGAGAAAATAACTTTACCCCAGTCCTCAGCAGTCCACTGCTTGTACCTTTTGCAGAATATCAGTCTGTCCATGATGTTTTTTCTGGAGAGAAGTGGCTTCTTTGCTGCCCTCCTTAAGACCAGGCCTTGCTCCAAGAGTCTCCGCCTCACAGTGCATGCAGATGCACTCACACCTGCCTGCTGCTATTCCTGAGCAAGCTCTGCACTGCTGGTAGCCCGATCCCGCAGCTGAAACACTTTTAAGAACCGGTCCTGGCGCTTGCTGGTCTTTCTTGGGCGCCCTGAAGCCTTTTTGGCAACAATGGAACCTCTCTCCTTAAAGTTCTTGATGATGCGATAGATTGTTGACTGAGGTGCAATCTTTCTAGCTGCGATACTCTTCCCTGTTAGGCCATTTTTGTGCATTGCAATGATGACTGCACGTGTTTCTTTAGAGATAACCATGGTTAACAGAAGAGAAACAATGATGCCAAGCACCAGCCTCCTTTTAAAGTGTCCAGTGGTGTCATTCTTACTTAATCATGACAGATTGATCTCCAGCCGTGTCCTCATCAACACCCACACCTGTGTTAATGGAGCAATCACTGAAAAGAGGTTAGCTGGTCCTTTTAAGGCAGGGCTGCAATGATGTTGAAATGTGTTTTGGGGGATAAAGTTCATTTTCTAGCCAAATATTGACTTTGCAAGTAATTGCTGTTAAGCTGATCACTCTTTATAACATTCTGGAGTATATGCAAATTGCCATTAGAAAAAGTGAAGCAGTAGACTTTGTAAAAATTAATATTTGTGTCATTCTCAAAACTTTTGGCCATGACTGTACACTGAGAGTACAGATATGGAGGACCTGTAACCAGGTTAAAAGTGGTCAATGAATATTCCTGCTGCTTTATATATGAGCATCGTGCCCTCTAATTGGCCACTTAACTTTTATGAACCGCTTTACCCCCTTCGGTTTTCCATTTTTGCATTTTTGTTTTTTGATCCCCTTCTTCTCAGAGCTTTTTTATTTTTCTGTCAATATAGCCATGTGAGGGCTTGTTTTTTGCAGGACAAGTTGTACTTTTGAACACCATTTGTTTTACCATACAGTTTACTGGTATATGGGAAAAAAAATTCAAACTGTGATTAAATTGAAAAAAAGTACATTTATACAATTATGCTTTTTTGTACTATGTTCACTAAATGCTTAAACTGACCTGCCATTGTGATTCTGCAGGATATTACAAAATGTAGATACCAAACATGTATATGTTCATTTTTATTTAAGTGGTGAAAAACAAATCTAAAGTTGCTATTTTCAGTTACCCGTAGCGTCTCCATTTTTCGTGATCTGGGGTTGGGTGAGGGGTTATTTTTTTGTGCCCCGAGCTGTCGCTTTATTGGCATCATTTTGGTGTGGATATGATCTTGCAAACGCCCATTATTGCATTTTAATGACATTTTGCGGTGACCGAAAAAATGTAATCGTGGCGTTTTGATTTCTTTCTTGTTTCACTGTTTCACTGTTTACTAGTGTTGAGCGATACGATACTGCAAATATCGGGT
>VIAB01028223.1:7070-20697 GCA_009801035.1 Oophaga pumilio
TTCCATCCAGAAAACAGACCGTTTTTTTTTCCACAAATGGGTATTTACCCTAAGAGGGAAATGCAGATTTGTTTTTGTTTTGTTTTTAAATGTTTCTTCCCAAAGTAAAAAGTGGTAGTACAGAAGTTATAGTCTGCAATTGAGTAATCCCTTGTAAAATAGTTGAAAAGTATCTCAACCCACTCTGATCCAAACGTTCAATACATGTATGTCATATGCCTATTGATGCCATTCTTTGCATATGTGTCAAAAAAAGTGTGGGGTCAGTGAATATTTTGTGACTAATATGGAAGCCGCTTGGCTGAGAGAGCACCGATCAATATGGCTGGCAGAGTGATGGGGCAACTGTCACTCACAATCTGAAATGACACCCATTGGAGGAAACAGATTTATTGATTAGGTCTTGAAAGGTGCACTTCATGAGATGGGTCAGAAGGTGATGTGTGGACAATGTTAGTAAACACCTCGATGCATGATAGAAAGTATATAAGCTTCTGTTTCCCGGCAAGATATGCTCCAAGGAAGTAAAAAGATGAACAGGCAAAATGAATACAACTGCTGTAGTTAGCCTGTTTCATAGAAAACGGATGTAGAAAGCACTCAAAAATTGGTGCACCATAGAGACAAGGGGGTTTCCCGATGTCCCATGATACTGATGTCCCTTTGTGCTATCCTGGAGAGAAGCAGACCGGGTTGCCAGTAAAGAGTGGAGAAGAGACTGCCTCCAGTATGTGTTTGAGAAGGAGCCCAGAAAACTGAGGAGAGTTGTGGGAGAATTATGAGGTCCATCACAGAAAAGTAGAGGGCTTGTAAGCATAGAGAGTGGCAGCCCGTATGGCAAATTACCGTTAACCTACTGTGGAGCGGTGAGACTTGACATGGGCTGCAAGGCATCATGAAAATACAGTTTCCACAGACGCATACTGTGGTAATCCAGCCTAGTCACGGATGCAGTCTAGTGAAAATGGACCAAATTCAGTCCTTCATGGACATCTTCTCTGATGGCCTTTTTTGCTAATTATTAAACCATCATCCTTTCTTGCTTAAAATAATAAATAATTTATTCAACATTGCATAGATTAATCTAAGCATACTCTTTAGCATTCATGTTACTTGCTTATCATTCATTTTGGCATCAGGGTGACGTGCACTTTAAAGGGAACTTGTCACCCCCCCCGGCCGTTCAGCAGCACTAAGGCTGCAGTGTGTAAAAGTGACTCTTTTTTTTCTGTGCCTCTGCAACGCTGAAATATTCAGTTTTAAAACTAGGTCCCCATACCTTAGATGCGTCACTGAGGTGTCCTCTGCACCTGACTCATCCTCCCCACAGCCATCCATCAAGCCCCTTCATCGTCACCGCGCCTCCTCCAGACTTTTTTTCTTTACTTTCGTTTCTGTGTGGCGCCTGCGCTCTTGTAACAGTCATCGGGCATGCGCAGTGCGCGCTGCCTGGGAACTGTCAGAAGACGATTGCGCCTGCATCGTTGTTTTCCCTTGATCCCTCCCTGAAGTGTGTTATCATGTATTCACACTGCGCGGATGGCAATCTAGCGCCTGCGCATTCTACATGTTTAGCTGCGCAGTCTACATGAAAAAAGAGCCACCTACACAAACTGCTGCCTTAGTGCTGCTGAAGGTGGCTCTTTTACTTCAAAACGGCCAGGGAGGGGGTGACAAGTTCCCTTTAAGAAACATACAAATTAAAAAGAATTCTTGATAGACGCTTTTAGCATCCCCGGTGTCTGAAATTCCAGGATTCCCTGCATTGCAGACACTTTGCTCTCTGATGCTTCATTAGCTGGCTGTTTCCTGGAAGGTTCTCCTGATCGAATCCAAATTTTATCCCACAGAAAATAATACGGCCTTTCATCAAACTGAAAATGGAAAATAAAACGTTATTTAAAAACAAATGACACTGTCGCGCTAAACATACCAGGGAGAACATTGAGATGGTGAGAAATGACTTTTGCCTTAGGGAGAAAAATCATTGAAACTTAAGGCATTCCTATTCTCTCATAATAAAAATGAACTTTGCAAACAACTCCTGTGACTAAAATTGCACCTCAATCATAAAATTCACAGCAAGAAGATTATTTAGTGTTACATTTAGCACTGAATTCCATCACTCACAGAAAATATAACAGTCTGCATTTTCTTAAATTAAGTGCTTCATAACAGCTAAAAAACCTGAAGAAAAATAATTTACGTAAAATGTGCAAGCAAAAAAATAGTTTTAGTTTTATATGTATTAAAACATACGTTTAGAAGTCTAATCACATATTTTTTCTAATACTGAAGTAGCAGACCTTTGTTTTATCACCCCTTCATGGCATATGACGTACAATTACTTCATATGTCCTGTCCATGCCTTTGATGTGGGCTCTGCTTTTGATGCCTCTATCTGACAGCGGCATTAAACATATGCCAGCGGGGGGGGGGGATTCGTTGCACTCTCTCATCGGCACACCTGTGACATGATGGTAAGCAGGTTGCTGGAATAAGTAACAGACAGGAGGCAGAGCAAGGGTTAAAAAATTTAGCAATTTAATTAAACAAGGTATTAACTCCTCCTAGGGAGGTAACGGTTTAAGGACTAGATAATAGAAACAACAAGTGCAAAATAATGGCAGTCCAGTGAAGGAACTTATCGTGTCCTTTATGCTCCTCCACAGCAAGATGATTCCACAGGGGTTGTACAGTAGAGCTGGCAGCGGTCGGGCAAAGTCCACAGAGGGGGTCCTGGGAACGGTGATCTGTCTTCTTGCGGCAGTGGTCGGTCTCCGATACCTTCCGCTGAGCCCCTAGTCCATGAACTCGTGTGGCCGAAGCAAATAGGGCCGCAGCGTTCCTAGAGTCAAATGTGAGCTGGGGTATAGCAAGCGGCAAGGAAGGTTGCAAAAGTATGGCCGGCACTTGTCCTTCTCTCCTCTTTATGTGCACAGTACTCACGGTCACTGAGCGCATGGCACCTCTATCTCTTACAGTCACTGAGCTCATGGAACCTCTCTCCTCAGCAGTTCCGCTGAAGACAGCTGAAGCCAATACATGCAGCCTGTCGCGGCGCTGGTACTCAGAGAACGGAGAGCGCAGCTCACCCGGCTGCGCACTGCTGCTGATTCGTGACAAACTGCCTGCTGCTGTGTGCGCTTTTCCTTTTATCTGGCCTCTCCTACCTGGGTCATGAGGTTGGTCCAGTCCCTCATTTCTTCGCCCTGGCAACATGGGACGCAGCCTCAACAGTTCCGAACCCGGCTCAGTGCAAGTACCCACAGTCCAGTTTTCCTCCTTTCACTCCTGTAAGGAGAAGGAGGTAGACCGGATCTTGGGTACCTGCATGCCGGATCGGGAACTAGAAAGGCTGCATCCTCTTTTCCCGGGGGGGAAGCCTGAGTTGAGCGGACCTTGCCCTGCTGTCTGAGGGAAGGAGGAGTGAGACGGGCTTCCTGCTGACAGGAGGAAGCGGGGAGAGCCAGAAAAGGGTGTGCAGCAGAGAGATAAAAGGAGAAAATGCGCAAAGCAGGGCAGTTTGGCAGCAAGGCAGAGCAGCATGCAGAGCAGTGAGTAGTGCGCTTTGCTTCCCTTGTCCCCTGCACGGAGTAACGGCATTGAGGCCAGGTCTGACCGTTTAGAGCGGAACCGCTGCCAGGAGAGAAGCCGGATGCAGAGTGGAACAGAGCAGCTGCAGGACAGAGCAGAGCCGGTCGTGCCGCAGCCAGAAAGAGAGAAGTGCTTTGTCCGGGGAGTACCAGCGCCCCGCAGACCAGTGACCATTATTTCCCGCTGCCAGCAGCCGGGGACAGAGAGCGAGAGGGACGTGTAGTGTGTGCCGGTGACTTCCAGTAAGCCAGACGCAGAGCATTCCATGTCAGTGAGTACTATATACGTGCCCCATAAGAGTGACTGGTGACAAGACAGACACCTGCACCCTGACTGTACCAGTAAACACCTGCCGAGCCACATTGGGCTTGTACAAGTCCGTGACCCATATTACCAACAGCCACTTTGGGCCCACTTGACCGAGACTGTGAGGAGAGTGGTGCAGGAGTCACGTCGGGCTTAGACAGTACCGTGGCCCTCATCTTTGTTCAGCCACCACGGTATATTAATTAGGGGCAGTGGAAGGTACTGGAGACCGACCACTGTCACCAGAAGACGGGGGGGTATTGTTGTGCTATTGAACCCCATTTAAGGACACTGCATCGGCCATTGCTGGCGCCATTCAGTTCGCAGCAGTAGCTGCAGTTTTGGGACTTCATTAAACGTTTGCTACTGAACTGCCGATAATTGTACCGTTGTACTTCACCTTGCAAAACACATTGCCATTTATACTGTTCCATCTTCTAACCTGCCTGCGTGGAGTATTCCCCTGTAAATAAACCTGTTAACCCTTGCTATGATGCCTGCGTTCAGTCACTGCACCCCGCGTCTCTTACACTAGGCGTAGTCGGCAGGATGCAGTCTACGGGCGCAAGGGTGGCACACCAAGCGGTTGGGGGAGCTCCAAGGGCCAGTATACCGCTGGGGACAATTTTGAGTAATGTCCCCAAGTTCACAGGGAACAACGTTCTATTATGGAGCTGGACTGAGCGGGTCAGGGGAATGATGAGAATGTACCCCATGACTCCTGCGTTAGTGGCAGAGATTGCCCTGATGGCTCTAGATGGAGAGGCCAGGGATTCCGTCATGTTACGACCTCCCCATGAGCAAGACACCTTTGACAAAGTACTGCAAATACTTAAAGAGACACATGGAGACCCCATGGACATAGGGGAGTTACGCACACGCTTATTTAGCCGTATTCAAAGGTAGGAGGAGACTGTGACGCAGTACATGAACGCGCTACAGGAGCTACACACGACAGTTCTTAAGAAAGTCACCATCGGCATAGGACCCTCCGATATGGTGCTGCAAGACCAGTTAGTGACGAGCCTGAGAGATGTACTGCTTGGGCGGGCTTTGCGTGAGAACCTGCGAACCAACCCGCGCTTAACTTTGGCAGACATTGGCACAGAGGCGCGCAGAGGTGAGCAGGATCAGGGGGTTGCAGCCTTGACAGGGATGGTCCGGTGTTGTGGAATACCCACCCCGAAGAGGAAGAGCCGAAGTGGTCCTGTGAGTTACGGCAGGGAATACAGAAGATAGGGGACAAGGTCAGCAAACTGGAGGAAGCTCTTACAGCTATCTTGGAGTCCCGTACCATACCCCAGGGTAAGTTGAAGCAAAAAGAGAAGGAAGTTAGAGGAGAAGGAAGTGCGGAGCATAAGAAGTGTCCCAGCAGTTGACCCAGAGTTTATTTCCAGGTCGTGGAGTAAAGAGCGTTCGTGGATGGAAGCGTTTCCCACAGAGGCTGACGATCCAGACTGAGATGCCCACCAGACAGGTCCAAAAGTGGATGTTGGGCGTGTGGAGGAAAAGGGACACCTGTCCAGAAGTTGCCCTACCCGAGACAGACGATGGAGAAAATCCGCTCATCCCTCCGTAGGACCTGCTAATTAGAGAGAACGCAGACCCTGGGAGAAAAGTTACGGTGAAAAGAGGGGGGCCATACCCAGAGCCAGACAGAGTCACAACGTTGAATGCCGAGAAGAGGTGGAGAAGGTGTCGACTATCTACGGTGAGGTGTCTGCGTTGGTCAGGGACGTGGAGGCGAGCCAGGTGGAACTCCAACTTGGGTCTGAAGATTACGCCTGTGTGACTCAGCATGAAGAAGAGAAACAACAAGATGTCACTGAAACTCCCACTCCCACGGTTCCTGTTTGTAAGAAGGAAGAATCACTTGACTTGTCCTCTGGAGTGGAGAGTTTGCCGCCCGTCAGCTCAAGGGCCCCTGATCCAGTGGAAGAGTTGCAATATGCCACTGAGGTACCTCTGCCAGAAGTAGTGGACTGTGAAGAGGAAGTGGGTCCTGAGACACTAACACTGGCAGCTCTGGAGTATGGAGAGAGAGAGTTTCTCAACTTGTCAGATGAAGACCCAGAAGAAATTGCTGATCCATGGGACCTGGATGGACCTCTGTTCCCTGCCACTCTACCTGAAGTTCGGAGTGACTTTAACAAGCTGTACTGGCAGAATGTGATGCAGGAGAGACAGGAGCGTACACAGAAATTGTGGTCATTTGTTGGCCCTTAGAAGACTGAATTGGAGTTCGACGCAGCCTCGCCAGTGGAATGGCGACTTAAAAGAGAGGGGGAGTGTAAGGAGATAGACTGGACCTCGGATACCTGCATGCCAGGTCCGGAAATAGAAAGGCTGCATCCTCCGTTCACGGGGGGGAAGCCTGAGTGGGGTGGACCTTGCCCTGCTGTCTGAGAGAAGGAGGAGTGAGACAGGGCTTCCTGCTGACAGGAAGGGGCGGGGAGAGCTCGAAAAGGGCACGCAGCAGCAGAGAGATAAAAGGAGAAAGCATGCGAAGTAGGGCAGTTTGGCGCCAGTGCAGAGCAGCATGTAGAGTGAGTGGCACTCTGGTTCCCTTGTCCCCTGCACGGAGTGCTGGCATTGCGGCAGTGTCCGACCGTTTAAAGCAGGACCGCTGCCAGGAGAGAAGCCGGCTGCAGAGCGGAGCAGAGCCACTGCAGGACAGAGCAGAGCCGGTCGTGCCGCAGCCAGAAAGAGAAAAGTGCTTTGTCGGGGAGTACCAGTACTTGCAGTAGACGTTGACACTCTTCCATTTCTTGAATGAGCCGTTGCCAAACAAATTGGTCTTGTTCATAACGATTCGGAGGTATTCCAGCTGTCGTTCGTTCAGTGTGGCATAAGTCAGGTTGGGCAATTAAGGATGGGGACGCGTTCGGGTTCAATGGAGCAGCCATCTCGGGAGTTTCAGGTTCTCGCACTTTCCGTGAGCCAGTGGGTTGTGGACCTTCCAAATCATGGGGTGAGGCAGACAGTTCTTCTTCATCACAATTGAAGGTTACTGGAGTGGACATTTTGGGAACACGTGGCGCTCCCTCTTCTCTTTCTGGATCTCGTGACAGGCAAGGATGAAGCATGCTTCAGTGGACCATTTGGTTAGAGGCCCCTACTTCCCCTTCAGGCTGAACTTCATAGAAAGGACCATTACATCCAATCCATCGCTTCACCCAATACGGAGTTTTTACCCGATGATGCTCTAACTTGCCTCGAGGTCGCTTGCCTTGGACGAATACTCAGTCTGCAGCTTTGAGAGCTGTTTCTCGCAGGGGCGTTGCCTCATGGTGCTCAAGTTCCCGAAACTTGGTCTGTACCAGTAAATGTAGATTCTGCAGGTGATGTCGATGTTCCACGGACCCAGGTGGACACCCCCTTCCATGAGTAGTCCACCTGGGGGTCCAACTCAAGCTCGATAATCTCTCGTCCTTTTTGGCCGAGCAGCAGGGTGTATGTGCACTCGGTTGCTGTACACCCAGACCAACTCAGCTACATACTCAGGCCAACGGACTTTCCTGTCTTCCTCCAACATTCTCAATATCCGAATAGGCATCCAGTTGAAACGTTCACAGGCTCCATTCCCTTGCCGATGGTAAGGTGTCATCCTGGACTTTTCAATCCGATACAGGCAGTGGAGCTACTCCTTCACTCGACCTTGGAAGCAAGTGCCTTGGTCAGAATGGATCCCTTTCGGGCACCATACACCTGAATGAAATCTCGACAGATGGCCTGTGCAGCTGACTTAGCCGTCTGATACTGGATCGGAGTCACCATTGCAAATTTAGTGAAATGATCGGTCATCACAAGACAATGTTCATATCTGAGATGAGCTGGACCAATGGTCAAGGAGTCGATCATTAGCAGTTCCAAGGAAGCAGAGGTCACAATAGTCTGCGTAGGGGCTCTCTGCTTGTGAGGTTTAGCAAATTCACAACTCAGACATTGTCGACAGTCCTCTTCTACTGCAGTCTTCAGTCGGGGAACATAGACCAGCTTCTGAACCACCAAATCATCTTCTCCGGACCAAAGTGAGTGAGTCATTGAGAGATCGGCTCGTGTTGGCAATCAATCGTTCCTTTCCGTCCTGTACCTGTGACAATACAGTCCCTAGTCCCTGAAGACTTCCATTGGTGTGAAGGATGAAAGGCTGAGAGAAATCTGCATAAGCCAGTATGGGTGCCTCATTCAGGGCCATCTTCAGGGCTCGGAAGGTTTTTTTCCTGGTTATCTCCCCACTGGATGATCCAATTCTTTGCACCAGATGGCACTCCTTTCAATAATTCCAGCAGTGGATTAACAATGCGAGTGAAGTCTTTCACAAACTGTCGATAGTACCCTGTAAGCCCCAGAAAGGCCCTCATGTCCTCAGTGGATACAACATGTCCGAGATATTCAATCTGCTTGCGGAAAAGGTGGCATTTCTGAGGTTTCACTTTCAGGCCGTGCTTCTGCAGTCGACTCTACACCTGCTCCAGCCGCCGGAGATGCTCTTCAAAAGTAGCTGCATAGACAATGATGTCATCCAGATAAATGATGGTAGCTTCAAAGTTCAGGTCTCCTAAACACCGCCCATCAGCCGCTGAAAGGTTCCAGGCTTGTTGGTAAGACCGAAGTGCATCCGATTGAATTCGAACAACCCCATAGACAGTATGAATGCTGTCTTCGGCCTGTCTTGCTCAGCCATGGGCACTTCCCAATATCCACTGGCCAGATCTAATGACGAGAAGTACTTGGCTTTTCTCAAGGCAGACAATAACTCCTCAATTCTTGGTAGGAGATAAGAGTCCCGCACTGTACAGGCATTGAGTCGCCGGTATTCAACACAAAAAAGCAGGGTTCCATCCTTCTTCCGAACTAGAACAATGGGGGGCTGCCCACGGGCTCTGGCACTCCTGTATTACTCCACTCTGCAGCAAGTGCGCCAACATTTCTTTTACTTCTTGGTACATTTGCGGCAGGATCTGTTGATAGCGTTCCTAAATCGGTGCGGCATTTCCTCTGGGAATCTCGTGGGTTATGGCTGTGGTGCACACGAAATCATCATCATGGCGTGCAAAGACATCCTGGAAATACCCCAGCATAGCTTTGACCTGTTGTACCTGTTGCGACGAGAGTCCCGTCAATTCAGCCCGCATCTGTTCCAGGATCCGGTGACCTTCTCTCATGATGCTGGACGAAGGGTCTGAGGACACGTGATGGCTACAGTCAAGGGATCTCCTTGTTTCACTGCTAACTGAATGGCCTCTGGTTGCGTCAGTACTTCTGGCATACCCAGTACTTGCCCCACTTCACTCTTGGGCAAGAGCGTGAGATCATCCTCTCCTAGGTTGACACACTGCACCACTACATTACCATCACGGACAGTGGCTAATGTCCGAGCAATGAGGAGTCCTGAAGGCAGTTGATCTATTAGGGCTGGCTCTATCTGGACCTCCTCTCCTTTGAGGGGTGTACAGGCTCGCACGGGCAGCGTGAGCACAGTCTGGCCAAGTGGTAAAACGAGTTTGGCAGAAGCCGGAATGACCACCTTCCCTAAGACTTATCCTTCTCTCGATTTTTCTTGAGCCTGGGCTACCCGTATCAGTTGTTGGAATACCTTCATTTGGGGATTTGGGGGCTTCATCAATTGAGAAAGGCATCGGGTTACTCACTGACTAGGATGGTCCTGAGTTCCTTCAGCACATTCATTCCTAGCGTCACTCTGGGGCCATTGCCAGGTTTCCTGGCGGTCAACACTGCTCCTTTTGGCCCACATGTTTGCCACACACGGTAATCTGCATCCAGACCACCCCTGTGACTGGGATGGGTAATTGTTTGGCCGCTGTCAACTTGATCTCTGAGCCCTATTCAGGCCACATCGCCTCAGAAAAATGGCATCTGAAATAAGTTTCTGGTATGGTAGTCACTTGGGAACTGGTATCAACTAGACAACGGACGGCTCGGCCATCCATTTCAGCCCACACGAGGGGGCTCAGGGAAGCTAAACTTGCGGGACTTCTTTCTCTCCTTCTTGGCAACTCAGGCTCTGAGCGGCATCCCCCAGCCACGGAGCCCACTAATTTAACTGCCGACGGGTCAGTGGCCTACCCCGTCTAGCGCATCCACCGGCAGTGTCCCCAATGTCCAGTGTCTCCACATATAAAACAAATTGGCTGTCTCTCTGCTCGGAATTGCCCCATTTCCGAATGGGGCTCAGGGTTGGTTCTGCCTCCGGATGAGATTGGCGCCTCCAGGGGGTTTTTTCTCCAGCCTGAACACTCTTCTCACATATAATGGATTTCCTTCTGGATTTCTCTAACCCAATCTGGTTCAGCTGCGGGTGGAACAGATACCTCCCCACTCCGGACCTTCCTTGTCAAGGCTGTCATCCCCTGCTCTTGCTCTCTCTCACGTGCTTCCACCCCGATTTCTAGAAAAGACATACGCGGATTTGCCCGCAAGCGCTCCTGCAAGGCCTGTTTAAGCAGCGCCTCCCTGAAGCCTGCCACTAGTTGTTCTCTCAAAATGACATCAGGAGGCACCACACCCACATCATCCTGCTTAGCGATCGAGGCGTGAATGTCCTGCAGTCAGTTCATATATTGGGTCACTGACGGCTAAACAAGTGCATCTGCAACTCACCGACATCCATGGGATCCCCATGCATACCTTTCAAGATCTGTAACACCTTGGTGAACATGTTCCACTCACACGGCTGGAACATGACAGAGCATTTAGCTTCTCCATCCAGGGCTATCACAGCATAATTTGCCTGCATAGCGGGGGTCATGGGGTGCATTCTTAGCATGCCTTTAACTCAATCGTACCTGTCCCATATCAGTGAATTGCTCCCCGTAAACTTTGGGAGATTACTGAGCAGGGCCCCAGTGGCAAGCTGGCCCTTGGGACACCCACGGCCGCTTGGTCTGCCACCTCTGTGCTTGTGGACTGCATCCTGCTGACTTTTCCAAGTGTAAGCAGGTTGCGGGATGCAGTGACAGACAGGAGGCAGAGCAAGGGTTAACAAAATTTAATAATTTAATTAAACAAGTTATTAACTCCTCGCAGGGAGGTAACGGTTTAAGGACTAGATAATAGCAACAAGTGCAAAATAATGGCAGTCCAGTGAAGGAACTTATCATGTCCTTTATGTTCCTCCACAGTAGATGATCCCACAAGGGTTGTAGTCCCGGCAGTGATCGGGGGAATGTCCACAGAGGGGGTCCTTGGAACGATGATCAGTCTTCTGGAGGCAGCGGTCGGTCTCCGGTGCCTTCCGCTGAGCCCCTAGTCCATGAACTTGTGCAGCTGAAGCAAACAGGGCTGCAGCGTTCCCAGAGTCAAATGTGAGCTGGGGTACAGCAAGTGGCAGGGAAGGCCGCAAAAGTATGTCCAGTATTGAGCCTTCTCTCCTCCGCATGTGCGCGGTACTCAAGGTCACTGAGCGCACGGCACCTCTCTCTCTTACAGTCGCTGAGCACATGGAATCTCTCTCCACGGCGGTCCCTCTGAAGATGGCGGGAGCCAACACACACAGCCTGTCGTGGCGCCGGTACCCAGAGGACGGATGACGCAGTTCACCTGGCTGCACACTGCTGCTAATTCATGCCGAATTGCCTGCTGCTGCGCACACCTTTCCTTTTATCTGGTCCCTCCAACCCAGGTCATGAGGTTGGTCCGGTCCCTCATTTCTTCCATCAGGCAACATGGGAGGCAGCCTCAACAGTTCTGGACGTGACTTAGTGCAGGTACCTGCAGACCAGTCTTCCTCCTTACATGATAGCAGGATGCTGATGTGTTGTTATGACATGCCTGTCATAATAATACTACTGTGAAAGTCAGCGCAGGAGACCGTGATTTTAGCTATACGTAGCAGTACAGGAGATGCTAGAAGCTTCCAGTCCCCTTAGAGGACTAACAAGCACAATAAAAAGTGAGAAAAAAATCTTTTTAAAAATTTAAAAAAATAAAAAAATACAAAAGTTCAAATCACCACTTTTTTGCCCCATTAAAATTAAAACAATAAAAAATACACATACCGTATATACTCATGTATAAGCCGACCCGTGTATAAACCGACCCCCCCAATTTTGCCACAAAAAACTGGGAAAACTTATTGACTCGCGTAGAAGCCTAGGGTGGAAAATGCAGCAGCTACTGGTAAATTACAAAAATAAAGATAGATGCCAAATTAATCAATTGATACATCAGTAGGTTAAATGTTTTTGAATATCCATATTGAATCAGGGGCCCCATATAATGCTCCATACAGTTCATGGTGGCCCCATAAGATGCTCCATACAAAATACTCCCCATATAAAGTTCCATAAAGGTTAATAATGGCCACATAAAATGTTCCAGAGAATAATATGCCCCATATGCTGCTCCATAAAAGTTATGCCCCCATAAGATGCTCCATATATTTTATGCCCCATATGATGCTCCATAGATTATGCCCCCCTAAAATGCTCCTTAGATAATGCCCCCCTAAGATGCTCCATAGATTATGCCCCCCTAAAATGCTCCATAGATTATGCCCCCATATGATGCTCTATAGATTATGTGCCCATAAAATGCTCCATAGATTATGCCCCATAAGATCCCTAGATTATGCCCCATATGCTACCTGGATTATGCCCCATATGCTCCCTGGATTATGCCCCATATGCTCCCTAGATTATGCCCCATATGCTCCCTAGATTATGCCCCATAAGCACCCTGGATAATGCCCCATATGCTCCCTGGATTATGCCCCATATGCTAACTGGATTTTGCCCCATATGCTCCCTGGATTATGCCCCATATGCTCCCTGGATTATGCCCCATAGGCTCCATAGATTATGTCCCATTTGCTCCATAGATTATGCCCCATATGCTCCCTAGATTATGCTCCATATGCTCCCTGGATTGTGCCCCATATGTTCCCTAGATTATGCCCCATATGCTCCTTGGATTATGCCCCATATGCTCCCTAGATTATGCCCCATATGCTCCCTGGATTATGCCCCATATGCTAACTGGATTTTGCCCCATATGCTCCCTGGATTATGCCCCATATGCTCCCTGGATTATGCTCCATATGCTCCATTGCTCCATAGATTATGCCCCATTTGCTCCATAGATTATGCCCCATATGCTCCCTAGATTATGCCCCATAAGCTCCCTTGATTGTGCCCCATATGCTCCCTAGATAATGCCCCATATGCTCCCTTGATTATGCCCCATATGCTCCCTGAATTATGCACCATATGCTCCCTGGATTATGCCCCATATGTTCCCTGGATTATGCCCAATATGCTCCATGGATTATGCCCCATATGCTCCATCGATCATGCCCCTTATGCTCCATAGATTATGCCCATTTGCTATCTCTATGTGGATTCCCTGTATTAATATACAACTATCCATAATATTTATTACAGTAAGGCTTTGAGCAGGAACACGATTTGAACCTGTTTTGGGTCCATAATTTATCTATATCAGCACATATATTTTTTCCAATGTGCCACCATTGAAATATCACTGAATCTTGCTACTCATCATTCAAGGGGATATAACATTCATGAACATACTTTTTTCTGTAAGTACTCATTACTATATCAACACATATGTATAGTGAAATCCTATGAGTCCTTCAATTATTAGCCTCCCTTCTGTTTTTGTCTTACTTAGATTATTTTGGCGTAAGTCAAATCTGTATAAAATATTTTTCACCTCGATCTTTGGAATATTGGTGTACATC
>VIAB01028232.1:5344-16637 GCA_009801035.1 Oophaga pumilio
TACACAATGATGGCGACTGATATACGACACTTTGCTTGCTTGTGCCCCGACACGGTGGTGGTGTGGTCCGACATAATACCACGCGCTGTCTGGCGGGGAGCAAAAGATCCGAAAGCAATTGATAAATCAAGGAAGAAAATAAACGAATGGCAAAACTCGTCAAGGAAAACTACGGCAGTGTTGTTAACCACCACGATCTGCAAAAGGACAATTTAAATCTGCTGAGACCGGACTGCGTTCATCTGAATGATATCGGGCTCGATATATTTTTAACCAATTTACAGGATGGGGTTGAACAGGCCTTAATGTTGTTGTGTGGGGGTCGGAGTCCTTTATAGGTATACACATGATCCTCCGTGGCGGTAGTATGGGGGGGGCAACGGTTCGTAACCTCTGATCTGCTTGCTCGCCCACCGGCGGCGCCGTGGGCTCTCGGCAGAGAGTCCGTTGCGGATTGTATGTGCCCCCCCTCTGCTTACAATTTAATAAACTGTGGCCGACCTGTTCAACCCATCCAGGCCTGCTGTTGTTTTGTTATTATGGGATTGGTGGGAGGCGGGGAAGCACCAATATACGCCACAAGGGTCTCTTCAGTCTTAGAGAAACAGGGTTTTTGCAGAGTCGAAAGTAAGAAAAGGTCGAATTCTAGAGATGTTTTTGAGGTGGAGATAACAAGAGCGAGCCAGTGATTGGATGTGGGGGGTGAATGAAAGCTTGGAATCAAGTATGACCCAAAGACAGCAGGCATGTTGCTGGGGAGTAATGGTGGAACCACACACTAAGATGGCAATGTCGGGCAAAGGTAGGTTAGTAGAGGGATGAAACACGAGAAGTTCCGTTTTTGACAGGTTCAGTTTCAGATAGAGGGATGACATGATGTTGAAGACAGCGGTAAGACAATCACTGGTGTTTTCTAAAAAGGCAGGTGTGATATCGGGAGAAGAAGTGTATAATTGGGTATCATCAGCATAGAGATGGTACTGGAAACCAAATCTGCTGATTGTCCAATAGGGGCGGTATACAAAGAGAAGAGGAGGGGGCCTAGGACTGATCCTTGAGGAACTCCAACAGTAAGGGGAAGATGAGAGGAGGAACCAGCAAAAGATACAGTGAAGGAACGGTCAGAGATAGGAGGAGAACCAGGAGAGAACTGTGTCCTTGAGGCCAATGGAGTGTAGCATAGTGAGGAGGAGCTGATGGTCCACAGTGTCGAATGCTGCAGAGAAATCCAAGAGAATTAGTATGGAGTAGTGACCATTAGATCTGGCAGTTAGTAGATCATTAGAAACTCTAGCGAGGGCAGTTTCAGTAGAGTGTAAAGAGCAGAAACAAGATTGAAGACTGTGGAGAAGAGAGTTATCTGAGAGGTGGCGAAAAAGACGGGTGTGGGCCAGTCGTTCCAGGAGTTTAGAGATGAAGGGAAGATTAGAGACAGGTCTATAGTTAGCGGCACAGTTTTGGTTGAGGGACGTTTTTTTAAGTAATGAATGTATGATGGCGTGTTTAAATGAGGAGGGAAAGATACCAGAAGAGAGAGAGAGGTTGAATATTTTTGTGAAGTGAGAGGTGACAGCAGGGGAAATGAACTGGAGGTGATGTGACGGAATGGCGTCACTGGTGCAAGTGGTAGTGCGAGAAGATGCAAGGAGCCTGATTACTTCTTCTGTGACTGGTTTAAAATCAGAGAGTGAGCTAGATGCAGTTGGGAAGGGAGGACAGTGCATGGTATGAGGGGATTGGTAGATAATTTCCTGTCAGATGAGGTCAATTTTTTCTTTGAAATAATTGGCCAGATCGTCAGTGCAGAGATCCGTGGTAGGGGCCTGCACTTTTGGGTTGAGTAGGAAATGAAAAGTGTCAAAGAGACGTTTCAGATTATTGGATAGTGAGGTGATGAGGGTGTTGAAATAGGTTTGTTTGGAGAGGTGAAGGGCAGAGTTGTATGTTTTAAAGCATAAACTTATAATAGATGAAATCTTCGGGTAGATTAGACGTTCAGCTCACCTGGAGCACCGCTGCAGGAAACGTGTATGCAGCGTGTGCCACGGTTGTCGGCGTCTGTGTCGTATTGTTCTATGTATAGGAGGTGCAGTTTCATCCAGGGCACTTTGCAGGGTTTCGTTGTAATGCTTCAGTGCAAAATCTGGACATGAGAGAGAGGAGATAGGGGCCAATGATGACTGCAAGTTCTTCATAAGTTTCTGGGTGTTAATGGCCTGTATGTTTCTATATGTGTGGAAAGTCGGGGTGACCTGAGCGGGATGGCAGTTCTTGATAGAAAATGAAAGAAGGTTGTGGTCAGAGAGAGGGAGAGGGGAGTTTGTGAAATCATCCCCTGAGCAAAGCCGGCAGAATACCAAGTCGAGGGAGTTCTCGTCTTCATGCGTGGGGGAGTTAGTATGCTGCAAGAGGCCGAAAGAGGACGTTAGAGATAAAAGGTGAGAAGCAGATGGGGAGAGGGGAAGAGCAGTGGGGATGTTGAAATCACCCATGATGAGGGTGGGGATGTCACAGGAAAGAAAATGTGGAAGCCAGGTGGCAAATTGATCTAGGAACTGATGACAAGGGCCGGGAGGACGATACACCACCGCCACGCGCATGGAGAAGTGGATGTAGAGTCTGACAGCATGGACCTCAAAAGAAGGGAAGACAAGTGAAGGTACTTGAGGGATAACCTGAAAAGTACATTTGGGTGATAAGAGCAGACTAACGCCTTCACCTACTCTGTTGTCCGATCTTGGGGTATGAGAAAAGTGTAGTCCACCATATGAGAGAGCAGCAGCAGCGGTGGTGTCTGACTGCTGGATCCAGGTTTCAGTAAGTGCTAGAAGGTTAAGAGAATTTGAAAGGAAGAAGTCATGGATGAAGGGGAGTTTATTACACACTGAGCAAGAATTCCAATGGGCACAATTAAAGGAGACAGAAGGCATGCAGGGAATATTAATAAGATTAGAGGGGTTTCTGAGTGTAGCAGTTGGACGGTTTGGCTTGCTATAACATGGGGGGCCGAGGTTTGGAGCGATATCTCCTGCAACTAGAAGAAGGAGGATAGAAAAAGTGAGCAGATGGCTAAGTGATTTGTGAGAGCGTCTGGTGTGTTGGATTGTGGGACTTAGTGGATTTGTGCTATTTAGCAATGTGAAAAGAGCATGAGTGCTATACATAGGAGAGGAAAGGACAGAGGGGCCTATATGGATAGAGTGTAGAGTTAATGCAAGGGTGGTGGATGTGAGTGAATGCAGCAGCCAGGATATAAATTACACAAATGCATATGGTGAATATGTGTTGTGATCCAAATGTAGAGGGAATAGATTTTTTTATTTGTCTTACCCGTCTCCTTGTCTGTCTACCTGCCATGTTTAACTGCCACGTACTTTGATACATGCACTTCGATTAAATGTACATAAATGCTACCCCTGCATAAATGCTTCCCCAGATTATGTCTCAATATATAGGAGACTAGTTCTAAGATCTCTTCCTTTTTTTTTTCTCATTAGCAATCAAACTAAGTTGACACAGCAGGACACAATAAATGTAGTGGGCAGATAAACAAGTGTCCAAGCCAACATGGCTCATATACCACTTTGAAAAAGTTACTTGACCTCACAGCATAAGGGTACAAGCAGAGTAAATTGAAATAGTTATATACCATTAAACATGCTGGATAAAATGAAGTCTGTGGCTGGTAGCATGCAGGATTCAGTGCAGAGATTAACTACCTGTATGAAGAGTATAAAGATGCGTGTTAGATTCATCCATGTATAACTGCCACATACTTTGATACATGTACTTCGATTAAATGCTACCCCTGCAAAGAAAAGCACAAATGCACAGGAGAGCCGGGGGATACGGATATCCCCCCCTCTGTCACCAATTTGTGAAGGAGCTTACACAGTCGCAGCCCTCTGGCGCCCCCCCTTACCCTCAGGTCAGTCAGGGAACTGCACCTAGGATAAGTAGTCGCCAGAGAGGCTGCCCTGTCATGTACTGGTTATCGGGGCACTCTGCAATGAGGGTGGTATATATATCACCAATCCCAGACCGGGAATATATATATAAACCTCCTGTCTGTCACAGCCAGGATCCCCCAATAACACCCGAACGGTATGCTGCCACCAGTTCCTCGTTAGATATAAGCCCAGTTCGTTAACAAGCTTATATCGGGTCAGTAACCAACCCCAGGCAGCGCATAAGTACTAGCCAGACCCACGGACGTGGGAAATTGGGTTTTGAGATGAAAAAAAGCAGCCGAAAATGAATTGATATTTTGATTGCCGAAAAGCGCACTATATACTACAAATATATACAGAGTAATATACAGAAATTACAGCCAGAAGTACAGATAAAAGTAGGGTACAGGTATGGGATTGCAGTTAGCTGTCTGAGTCACGTTACCCTTATCACTTGTTGACAAAGGAAGCGCTTGTATCCACAGGCACCTTAATTTCTGGTCCGTCTCCACACGTAACGGGACGTGGCTTCCATGGTAGAAAAGACAGTGGTTAAATGTGTGTGGCTAGCTTTTAACCCTTAGCGTGCACTGTAATGATATCCCCCATTTTGCCCGCATTCAAAGTTCCTTTCCAGAACCTTCCCCACACAATGAGCTCTGCTACAGTCATTAGGTTTTGCAGAATCATCCTGTGGGCTTCTGACCCCCCCTTTTCTCTCTCCAGCTACACACACACTGTGTAACGTGATACTAGGTTGCTAGCCCCCACTGAGCAGCTTATGGCCCAAGCTGGCTGAAGGCAGTTGGGACAACATGTGCCCTATTGTCCCTGTAGAAACTTAATATGGGGTGTGAGGAACTAAGCCGACCGCCACACGGTAGCCCGGGTATCACAGCTTCTGATCCCACCGCCGCTACCAAATGTGAAGGACGACCCCTTTCCTCCTACGTCACCAATGGGACGTAACTCCACAGGTACAGCTCCGGCGCCCCCTTTGTCTCAGGTCAGTAAGGGAACTGCACCTAGAGCAAATGGCCACCGGGTAAGTTGTCCTGTTACCCACTGGGTATTCTAAGATTCGTGATCAGAGTAAAAGCATCAGCCCAAGATTAATTTTATGGTTTAATTGCCTTAAGGGCGCACTAGATAATTACAGAAATATACAGTAAAGCTATACAACGGAATGACAATGGATTTGAAGTCAGAGTAAAATACCACAATAATGTACAAGGCTTAAAGGTATTAGCTAGAGATCAATATTACCGGGTTGTAGGGACATGGGGAGGCCGGGAGCTCTGCGATCCCCAGGTAACAGTCTTTAGTTGCTGGACAGTCTCCCAAAACATGTGCTGCTGCTCCCTTGGCAAAACTGTTCCCGTGGTCCTTCTTAGACCATCTTCTTGGCTTCTGTGTGAAAAATGGATTCAGTCTGCCCATAGCTCCCAGTTCTTAAACCTGCTAGGTCCCTCCCCTTTGCTTTGAAGCACGCATATTAACCGGCCTGCAATTCATATGGAGCAGGAAATACTGGCTTCAGTCTGAGTTATTTAGCATACTTATGACCATCTTATTCAGACACGGGCCTGAACTAATTAGCATACTAAAGCCCTTTTGATTCATAGTGGA
Source organism: Oophaga pumilio (assembly GCA_009801035.1). Lineage (NCBI taxonomy): Eukaryota > Metazoa > Chordata > Amphibia > Anura > Dendrobatidae > Oophaga > Oophaga pumilio. Next base: position 10,924 of record VIAB01028232.1, read on the forward strand.
CATCAAAACCGGTCATACTGGATATGCTAACAGGCCCTGTGTAGTTAACAGTCTGTGGCTCTGTGAACCGACAAAATGGAGGCTGGTATAGGCCCTATACACAAGATGGCGGCGTCCCTTTCCTCACATGGGGCATAACCCGGCACCAGCTTATGTTAGGAGTATGATAATTACATATTTGTGTTGTGCGTCGACCCAACTATCCGGCCTGTAGTTTTCTAGACTCCAGCACCAGCATAATCCAAGAAATGGATTCCTGCTTAACCGATCCATCCAGGTACTTCACATTTACACTTAAATGCACGCCAACGTCATGCGGAGTAAAATGGTACGCTGTGCATCGCTGTAGGAGGTTCCATCTCTAAGTTATGTAATTCAGAGGTTTTGTAGCCAAAATGTTCATTCTGAGGAAAGAGTGCTTCCATAAGTCAGCTCCTTTAGTGATGTCATGACCAGGGGGGGGATAAGGTTGTGGGAGCTCAATTGGCAGCTCAGATTTGCCCTGGGAACCTGACTCAGTGAAAGTCTGTGATGCATTATGACGTGTCGCCCTTCCCCCAACCGCATGGCTTGCCTGAAATGATCTAAACAACTGTAAGTTTTTCTTCGTTAATCCTTTTATTTTGTAACCGTTTTGTTCATACTTTAATTGTCTCATATTGTAAAATCGTTTAGACCTTTTGTAAACACTACCTACTTTTTTTGGAGTAAAAATATATAAAATTACTACTTCCGTTTCTCGTTGCTCTATAATGTACTGTCACGTAGTCCGAAGGGAATTACGCTACTAAATTGAGGTGACCTCTTCCCCACCTTCTAGAACCAGAAGCTGGTGGCAGCAAGTGTGTGCTGGGCATTGGGTATAGCTGGCAGTGACGGAGCGGGTTTTATAAGCGTATTGCCTGTCTGCAGCTAGGAGTAGATATAATTCCCTCACTGCAGCTTGCCTAACAGCCAGTACACATCCAAGCAGGCCCGTCCGGGGACTAATTATCCTAGGTGCAGTTCCCTGACTGACCAGAGGATAAGGGGGCGCCAGAGAGCTGCAAGTTCCTAAGCAGAATTGGAAAGTGGGATATACATAAATCCCTGCAGTTCATGACATATTGGTGGCAGTTGTGGGATAACTAAAATAAGCCCCCCTGTGGTAAAGTGTAAGGTCAATAGACTTGTTTGCTGTTTTTTCATGACATTTGGTGGCAGAGGTGGGATCATAAACCGTGACCCCCGGGCCTCCGTCCGCGCTTTGCATCACACGCCCCCTCCCATATTTGCCACCGCCTCTCTGGGTTGGACTGAATTCTCCCTTTACCTCGCTGAAATAATTCCCAATATCTAGGATGGATCATAACTTCCTAGCGGGAGGACCAAACGGGACGATTGCCTGAGTTTTCCCTTGATGTAAGCAGACTTTCACAAAAGACAGCAGGGGGTCTCAGCTCTGCTCCTCTCTGCCTTCATTACCATGTGACCTCTAATTCTCTGGTCAAATGGTGAAGTTTGGATCTTTTGGGAATTGTGTACTTATCCCAAGGGCAGGGGCCACATTTCAGGAGTTGAGGGAGATCTCTAGATAATCTATGGGGCTTGAATTCATAAATCCAAAATGGAGTCTCCCTCGTCCCTCACAGCACGGAACAGAGAGGGGAGAAAGCAGGGAACAGAGAAGGTATGAAACACAGAGAGCAAGAAGCAGAGGGAGAAGGTATGGAACAGAGAAGGCATGGATCACAGAAGATGAAAGACAATGTAAAGAGAAAGTAGGACAAATAGGAGAGCAGCAAGCCTCCTGCTTTGCATCCAGCAGACCTCCTCTGGTGACCAGCAGGGAGCAGCAAAACTCCACCATCCAGCATGAAGCCAACAATAGTAATCAGCCCTCTCTGCTGCCCCCTGCAGGAGGATTGATTGATCACAGGAATATCATGGAGTCGTGACTGGAGACCCAAACTTCAAGCAGCTGTATTGGGGTCCATTCCCCTCATCAATTTCTGTCCTAGTCCCGAGGTCATCATCTGTCAGCACATGTCCTCCTTTACAGCTCCCCAACCCCTCCAGTGATATCTTACGTCGCAACACAGTCACTAATGACATGACGCCCGATAGTCATTATCTCAGGAAGCAAAACATGGGGAGTACATAACACTGAGTATACGGAGATACACCAGGGGTATACAGCGCACATAGGGGGTACATAACACTGAGTATACGGGATACACGGGGTTATACAGCGCACATGGAGGGTACACAACACTGACAGCCGAGTATACGGAATATACAGGCGGTATACAGCGCGCATGGAGGGTGCATAACACTGACAGCCTAGTATACAGGATATACAGCGCAAACGGGGGGTACATAACACCGACAGCCGAGTATATGGGATATACAGCACACATGGGGGGTACATAATACTGACTGCCGCTGGTGCAGAGACAGAGGGCAGGGCAGGTAATGCAGAAGAATGATATTTATTAAATGAGCTGAACTGAGGATGAAATCCGTACGCCCCTAAAAACGGGGACTTCAGAGGCGTAGCTAGGGTTTTGGTTTAGGGGGGGGGGGCGAAACTTCTGAGTGGGCCCCTAACCAGAGAACCTCAGCATATGACCGCGCTGTTGCCAAAAATAATCTACGGTATATATAAAAAGACCAATATTTATATCACCACCATATGGTCAGTGGTAAATAATACCAGTCCTACAGAACATGTGATAGATTACAGCAGAGGTACAGATAATGACTTACCGCTGACGTTCTTTCTGATGGAATTGTTCACTTTTCATGTCTTTTCCATCTGGCCCAGACCGACATGACGACTCCTCCAGCCAGGACTCGGCTACAGAGAATACAACAAAGACACGTTTCACTTCTCATATTTTCAGCACTGTCACGGTCACCAATTGGACTATTCTCAACCTGCATAAACTCCTCATCCTGCTGATACCCCAATACTGAGCCGCTGCTGTCGTATGTGTCCCTATTACTACACCTGATACTCCAATACTGAGCCGCTGCTGCAGTATGTGCCCTTATTACTACACCTGGTACCCCAATACTGAGCCGCTGCTGCCGTATGTGTCCCTATTACTGCACCTATTGTGTGGTTCTGTGTGACCTCTAAATTCTAAAGCAACTCTCTATAATATAGTAATGCCAGGTGCATGGGCCCTAGAAAACAGTGCCCGCATTTTGTCCCCTAAAATGTAATAATGCCCTGTGTGTGCCCCTTTGACAGTCACAGTAACCAGAGTTCCCCTATAACAATAAGTGCCTTTACATTTAATATTGTCCCAAGTCTCCCCCCTGTACAGCTCCCCTATACACAGAATAATGCCCCCTCACTGGATATATACTGACCCCTTAATAACCCCAAACTATTTAATGTCTCCAACACTGTATGATGGCCCCGCCACTATAATCCCCATGCTGTATGATGGCCTCCTCACTGTAATTTCCACACTGTATGATGGCCCCCTAGATAGTATCCATATAGCATAATACACCAGATAGTCCTCAAAATAGTATAATGCACCCCCATAGGCAGCCTCTATGTTATAATAAACCCCCAGAGGCAGCCTCTGTAGTATAATGCACTCCCCATCCCCATAGGGAGCCTCTGTAGTATAATGCACCCCCATTACAAAAATAATAAGTTCTGTACTCACCTTTCTTCCTCCCGGCTCCTGCACTGCTCACTGTGACGGGCAGTGACGTCATCACGCCGGCTGTCAGACGCTGAGAGGGGGATTATGGGAGAGAAGGAGTGCTCGCTTCTCTCACAATGCGGTCAGCTGTGCCGATACAGCTGACCCTGCGATGACGGACAGGGGGCCCACTGCTGACACACGGCCCCCCACCGTCTGCTCAGGGGCATCATATCGGCCGGGCGGAAGAGCAGGGAGATCGATTCTCCCTGCTCTGCCGCAGAATGTAACTATCGGCGCGCTGTGCACGCCGATACAGTTACAGTAGCGTAGCTCTGGGTGGGCCCCCTCAGAGCGCGGGGCCTGGGGCCACCGCCCCCTCGGTAGCTACGCTACTGAGGGACTTACCAGTAGACTCATGACAACGATTATTTACTGCAAATTCAGCTATAGGTAAGTAGGTAACCCAATCCTCCTGATTCTCAGACACAAAACACATAAGATATGTCTCCAAATTCTGGGTCCCCTGTTCAGTTTGCCCATTAGACTGTGGGTGAAATGCTGAAGAGAAGGAGAGATGGATCCCGAAACAAGTGCATAACGCCCTCCAAAACTTGGAAATAAACTGTACCAGAAACAATATCGGTCAGGATCCCATGTAATTTTACAGTCTCACTGATGAAAATTTGCACCAAGGTCTTAGCGTTAGATTAAGCGCAATAAAATGTGACATCTTACTGAATCTGTTTAGCACTACCAATATTACAGTATTACTTGCTGACACAGCTCAGTGATAAAAAAAAAACAAAAAAACGATAAATGAGTCCAAGGTCTACTGGGAATCGTCAATGGTTGGAGAGACCCAGACGGACAAGGATGAGAGGTTTTAGACCGAGCACAGACACTGCAGGCAGCTACATACTCCTGAACATCCTGATGTACCCCTGACCACCAAAAACGCAGAGTAAGAAGATACATGGTGGATTACCTGGATGTCCAGCCAAGACTGAATCATGATGTTCACTAAGTACTTTCAGACGGAGATTCACAGGGACAAACAGTTTACCTAATGGACAGGCAGCAGGGGCATCCCCCTGAGCGTTAACAATCTCATTCTCAAGATCGGAGCATATAGACGCAGTAACCACCCCTTTTTTTAGTTAAGGAACCAATTCACAATTATCACCACCCCCAGGAAAACAAATGAGATGAGGCATCCGCCTTGTTCCCCGGTCTATATGTAACAAAAAAGTTAAACCTGGTGAAGAACAATGCCCATCTTGCCTGTCGAGGCGTTAGACATTTCTCAGATTCTAAATATACGAGATTCTTATGATCTGTGATTACCATAACGGGACGAACTGCTACCTCCAGAAAATGACCCCACTCTTCAAAGACCCACTTGATTGCCAAGAGTTCCTTGTTACCAATGTCATAATTTCTCTCCGCAAATGACAGTTTTTTTGAAAAAGTATGCACATGGACGCCATTTACCATGAGACCCTGCGACAATACAGCCTCCACCCCCCCACTTCAGATGCATCAGCTTACACAATAAAAGGCTAAGCAACGTCAGGCTGTATGAGAATCGGCCTAATGCAAAACAGTCCTTCAAGGTATCAAATGCCTCCCTGGATGGACTGGACAACTTGGAAAAGTCTGTCCCCTTCCTCGTCATATCCGTCAGAGGTTTGGCCACTACTGAAACGTTTTTGATGAACTTATGGTAGTAGTTGTCAAAACCTAAAAACCTTTAACACCTTCAAATCCTCACGATGATCCTAATCCAGTACGTTTGCTGGATCCATGCGAAAACCAGTGGACGATAACACATATCCTATAAAAGGGATCTCCTCAACCGAGAACATACATTTCTCTGGTTTGATAAATAATTTAATGTCTCTGAGTATCTGTAAGACCTGCCTGACATGTCCTGATGTAACTCAAGGTCAGGTGAATAAATTAGTAGGTCATCCAGATAATCTGCCTACCAGGTGACTAAAGATGTCATTTACAAAGTACTGAAAGACTGGCCCTATTGTGAATATGCTGGAGGCGGCTTCTGAG